>OX578276.1:139167581-139319812 GCA_951217055.1 Gerris lacustris
ACAGTTAGACACACTCAAATCTATAGCTTAAAAACTGTGGGAGGTATTCGTGGCACAGTTAGAAACACTCAAATCTATAGCTTAAAAACTGTGGAAGATATTCGTGGCACAGTTAGACACACTCAAATCTATAGCTTAAAAACTGTGGGAGGTATTCGTGGCACAGTTAGACACACTCAAATCTATAGCTTAAAAACTGTGGGAGGTATTCGTGGCACAGTTAGACACATTCAAATCTATAGCTTAAAAACTGTGGGAGGTATGCGTGGCATACAGACAGATAGACATCCAGCTAATAACCACTCAAATGGTCATAAACACTCTCAAAACTAATAATTCCGTTGAAATCTTGGATTCGGGTTTTTTGGGTAAAAACAATACTTTTCCTCAAAGAAGAAAACCTCAAGTGTAAAAGCAAAATACCAGTTTTGAGGATATAAATTCGGACTGGTTGCGACAGTCACACAAACAAGTATACACGAAAAAAGTTAAAGTGGGCTTCGGTTCTCGGAATGAATAAAATTGAAAAGTATCCAAAAATTTTGCAATTCTGATCTATATACAGACAAACGTTTAATTTTATATAATATATAGATAAACACAAAGCTACACGATAAAATTGTTTCCAATTTTCTTTCATACTTCATTTTTATGTTAAATTTGTACATGCTTCTAAAGAAATAAGAATATTTAGGTTGTCAACTGAACCATTCTGATTCTTAGAATAAAATGTTTATAATTTAAACACTTTGACATTTTAATAAATAAAAGATCCGTTCCAAATGTAAGAAACGTGTAACATTTAATTAGGATTGGCGTATTGAATAATTTTAAGCCATCATTGGAAATAGTAAAATGGTTTTATCAATTCATTAACTATTTATACGTCTAACTTAAATTTTAAATCCTATTTAATCGAAGGCCGAATAAGCTTTCTCGCCTCGCATTTCCAAAAATAAATTCTCGATTAATTCCATTAATTGAAAACCATCCGATTTACATTTGGGTGCGGGTGATGGTAATTCCTCGCGAGTTTTGACCGCGGTTTGTTTGGTCTGCTCGGTTAAATCACACGGAGACACGCTCACATTATATTATAGTACTAATTAATTTTCACGCCCGGTGATAATCTAGTAGGTTCTTATGCTAATACCCTTCGACTACTGAATCTGAAACGCAAATATACCAAAAAGGATTATCAGAGAGAGGGAGAAGCTGTCCGCGTTCTACTCACACTTGCATTCAACCTCGAAGGCAACTAAAATAATTTATTTGTTAACTATATTATGACATTTAATACCGTGTTTTTGTCACAAACATTTCAAACGCTTTTACTATATTTAATTTAGTACTGCCGTGTTCGTATTAATGACAAATTGAATTGCAACAGAGGAATTTTATTAGTTTCAACTTATTCTACATTCTCACTTAATAAACCACAATATTATAAACCTAAATACTGGATATTAGTCAAATCTAATCATTTAGTAGAGTAATATATCTGAATTTTCAAATGCATGAGATTTATTGATAGAGTATATATATTTTATTAATCAATTAGTTAATTAATTATCTTATTTTTTTATTCACCTATTTATTTATTCACTATTACTTTTCATTTATTCACTTACTTTGATAGTACTAATATCTTTGAGGAACCATTATATTACAGAGGCTGAAGGTGAATTTTGACTTATGGGGGGAAAAGGCAAAACACAAATCCTTAGTATCTTTTTGGGTCTGTAGAAGAGCTGTGGGTTCCACATGGTCATGCAGCCAAAACTGCTTTAATCCATCTACTTATCAATGGTAAGGCCAGGCTTCCGTGTCTGGTGACATAGAGTGGCTTTTACCACTTCCCAACAGTTATTATAAGATCTCTAAACATTAACTATACTTAACATTAACATCTAGCTTTAACTCAAGCTTTAGAAGTTATGGCAGGTAATTCTCCTATTGATTTGTTTCTTCAAAGCTACGATGACCGCTTATCGACTTCATTGTGGCATGGCTATGACAGCCATAGAGGTCATGAAGCTCTGTGGCAGAGTGCTCTGCTGCAGCAATGATACAGGATTACACTGTGCCAGTCTATGCAGTTGGAATGTCAGCATTACCTGGAGATATTATTTTCCTGGTGTGGAGGGCTGGGTACAAGATAATAAAATCGTCCCCTACCCCTACCTGTGAAGGATGCATGGTTTACTGGTGGTTATCTCTTAAGCCGCGTCCACACTATGCCGATTGACAATGTCAAACAAGTGGGTACGTGTCGCCCGGCTTTGTTGAACCATGTCGGGCCGAGTCGAACGCAACCCGAATCAAGTCGGCTCGGATTAAAAGAAGTCGAATTGACAACTTTAGTGTGGAAGTGTCGAAACATGTTGCTCAATTTTTCAGTAGGTGCAAAATATGCATTCTGTTCAGTTTTGTTTTGCTGAGTGCATTTATTGGTTTTTAGTTTGATTAATCTTATCATGATGAATTGCTTGCTTTGAAATCTTTAACAGGTAGCCTAATGATGTGTAAGAATCTTCAGTTGCTAAAAAACGCAGCGTCTTTGATATCGAATAACATGAGATTAAAACTTAAATTATAAATTTAGTATTCACTTCTTTACTCCTAACGCTAACCAAATATCAATTGTTCTATTTCTGGTGGAGTATAATTTATTGAAGAACCTTCTATACGAACTATGAGTGGTTTTAGAACACGTAAAACTTAAAAACTGAGGAAACAGGTATCATGCGACTAGTTTTTAATGCATGCAAAAACATTGAGAAAACTCATTTCAGTGAGCTTCTTAATAAAACGAAAAATCAGAATAATTGAAGAAATACAGAGCTCACTAATCTATCACACGAAACTAGAGTTTCATGCAACCGTTTTTATGGAGTTTATAAAATCAAGTTTTTTTCAACAAACTTTACACTAGAGCTACATAAAAATCAGTGGGCCCTTTCGTTTTTGATTAAATGGTTGCATGAAACCTTAGTTTTAAGCTACTAGCTTTCTTAAGGAAGTTCTACATAGGTTATAACAATACCAAAAAGACAGATTCAAGTAGGACCCTGTTAAGTTTACTGTTAACAACCCTCAGAGGACTCCCTGGTTTTTGAAATAGGCTCTAGAACCCTCTTGACTAGCAATTAGCCGCCATTTTGGAATCCGACCAAGTTGCTATTCTTATTTTTCCTTTGCCCCATCAGGCCGCACATTTTTTATATTTTTAGTAACAGCGGAAATATATTATAAGGGGGGGGGGGCACGCAAAATTTTATGTTTTTTGGTAAAATGGCGTGGAACATTAAACGCTTTCCACATTATTGCGCTATATATTTTTG
The DNA here is from genome assembly GCA_951217055.1 of Gerris lacustris. NCBI lineage: Eukaryota > Metazoa > Arthropoda > Insecta > Hemiptera > Gerridae > Gerris > Gerris lacustris. The sequence goes on from OX578276.1 coordinate 139,170,926, forward strand.
AAATCTACTCTTCAATACCTTTTATTTGATATCCCACTCAAAATTTAAAAAAAAATGTTTTTTCGCGTGACGTGAATTATCCACCATTCTGAATTTTAACAGGTAATCATTTTGAGTTTGCTATATTTTTCCTGTGTTCGCGTCAAAATGTTCTTTAATACTAGAAATTTTCATGTTTTTATCTCTTTTGATTCAAAAATTATATATATATCCTTTCTCTTATTAATTATTTTTGTTGAACTTTTTTAAAAACATTGGCTCATTCTTAGTTATCTCCCAGGCCTAAGTCTTGTCTTAATATTTATCCGTACATACACACACAATATATACATATATATAAATATATATATATATATATATATATATATATATATATATATATATATATATATATATATATATATATATATATATATATATACACATATATGTTGGTAGAGTCTGGATTTTAATTAGTAAGTAATGTTTTAATTGAATCAAATCATCTAAAATTAGAACATAGTAATTAAAACTATTTTACTGCTTCATATCAAGCAATAATGACACATCTTTAATGAAAAACAAACATAGAATATATTAATTAATGAGGGTGTATAAACAGTTAAGGTATTTATATAATGCATTAGGGGTATTCACGATATTTGTTTAACGAGTTAAATGTTGTAAATTAAATATTGTGAGGGACCTTGACCAGAAGACGAGCTATAAGTTAAGTGTTAAGCGGGTGCTGCTTTCAGTGGCTTGCTCATACGCTATTTGACAGTTTTTATTAAATTAGATTGATTACCTGCATGACACATTATGATAAGTAACATAACCTTATACTTTCAATTTGAATATCAGAATAAAAGTCTACTCCGCATGTAAAATTTTATTAGAATACCAAAACTCAAATACGAATTAGAGTGAATATTGAAAATAAAAGTCGATGTAAGGTGCAATAGAAGCGATATTTATTGCCTCCTAATGTCAGTAATTGTTTATAATAATTTAAACCATTAAGTAATAGTACATAAGGGATCTAATATTAATTTGTTAATTTAATTTTTGAAAATCAAGTGAGTAAGTGAGGCTTATATTTATACAATATTATAAGAGCTAAAAGTAACAATGAGTTGTTATAAAAACTGAAGAAATTAATATATTAAAATAAAAATATGTAAAACATCAATTAGGATATAAATTACCTAAGGCCTAAAAAAACCCTTCTCTGAATTTCTACTTGCTAGTTAGAATAATTTAATAATAATTTTAATTTTTTTTGAATGTCATCCCTAAGTCTTCATACGTTTGTAGTAACCTACAAATCCTGAACTGGAAAATGTTACGCGATGGCTTCAATCCCATGTTTCCAGTAGAAACATTATCTTCCAAAGGCTGCAATAAATGTGGTATACTTCCGGTGGGCACACTCTCTAGGTTCTTCCATAGGGGCTATTATTCCCTCTTGAACCAGCCCCGCTGCCGCCATTGTCACAACACCAACTGATAGAGGATAAAGTACGGAATACGGTCATGTTTGTTCCTACTTTCTTAATCTAGCAGTCACATTCCATTCTTCCTAATCCATCAAATAGTTTTGGAAACTTATCTTCCTCAGTGGAATGGTATTATGTTTCACTTCATCTAAGTATAAATTATTGAGAGTGACCACAGAGGCAGTTACCTATTTTAGGTCTATTCTTCTTGCCTACTGTTTGTTCGATGTTGGATGCTTTATACACTATCTTAAGCACTGCATTGCTAGGATCGCCAGCGACTGCGATTATGACTGCTCCTGGAGCAGACGGCTGCAATCGCTCAGCGATCGACGCTAGCGTCTCTAGCGACTATCGTTAGAGTCGCTTGCCTAGGAAAACAGTTACACGTAAACTCAGAAGAGGAGTCCTCAGCGATAGTCACTGAGCAATAATCGCTCAGCGACTATCACTGGAGTCGCGTCTTGGAAAACGTACCTTTAAACGCTCGCTTTTCTTCCTCACCGAGTTTAAATGATGTGAAGAGAACATCGGCTAAATCGCCATAAAGTAAATCAGCGTACTGACCAGTCTAGATTCCATTTGTTCCAATAATCCAGAGCATTCCCAGTACCATTTGCATCTTCTGCTACAAGCTATTTATTAACTCGATTTAAAGGTGAATTGTGGGTTGTCGCGACGGTAAGGCTCAACATGAATGAAACTTATAAAACGTAATCGCAAAAAACTAATACATGAAATGTTAATAAAACTTACCGAATTTAAACTCTTCTCAATACGCTACCAGTACGTTTAGCGTTCACTTGTGTCCTCTACTTAACTTTAGTACACCGTTACAAAGTTACACAACTGTTGTGTTACGGAAACATTCCGTTATTTTTTAAGCACATAGATACATAAATATTTATCTAATAAAGAAAACAATTTCATGTACAAATATAATATTATATTTAATAAAACAGCAGATATCTTGTATTTGGTCCACTTCAAGTAAGTATATATGATTTGGAATATAGGAAAGATATATAATTTAAGAGGTTGGGTCATGCGGGTCCTTGGAAACTTTGCACTCGCATAGGTAAATATTTATGTATGTTCCTTTACTCCCGTCTACTACTTTACCATCGATTTCTTCGCAGAAAACTTTTACCTAAGTTTATATAATGGAATAAACTTTTTAGAAAATTACTTCCTGCATAGCCCACGAGTTTTATTAGGAAATATTTTACTATCCACTTTTATGTTTACAATACATACATATTCACATATATACACACACACACACATATATATATATTTGTATCTTTAAATATATATCTATATATATAAAATCCAAATACTACTCACTGACTGACTGACTGATACATCACGATATCTCTAAAACCACTGGACCTATGACCATGAAATTTTTGTTGGTGTGTTTCTCTTACCTCCTAGGTGCTCGCTAAGAAATATGTTTAAAATGCGCCATCTTGATTCAAGATGGCGGCCATTTATATACAAAATTCGACAAGACGATATCTCCGGAACCAATTGCACTAGAACCTTGAAATTTAGAAGTTAGCTTCCTTTTATGAAATTTGATAAATGGTTTACCAATCAATATATATATATATATATATATATATATATATATATATATATATATATATATATAAAAGTCAACTTATGAGTGTATGTTCTTTATACAAATCTACAGTTATAGTCCGATCTCGATGATAATTTGCACACTTGATCTTCAGAGCAAGGTGAAAATCACTGTATACATGAATTTCCTAAATTTCAATTTTGGTACTCAGGGGTACGGGGTAAAAGTAATGAATACAGGGTCAAAGTAATGAATACCCTTCATGATGCTTATGGTTGAAAAGCTCTTTAAGAGTACAGAAATTGTTGTTATGTACAGTTTTGTCATATTATAATTTAAGGGGTAAATTTAGGATATTTGCAAATTATCTTATCAAAGAGGAGGGGTGTAGAAATAAGTGGGAGGGATAGAATCTAGATATTATTGCATAGTAAAATTAATTTAAATGTTTCTCGACGTTAGTTTATAAACTTATCTAATTAAAATAACACTCCGTAGTGAAGCACGGGTATCCAGCTAGTAAATATATATATTTCAAGAAAAAAATCTCTAACTTATTTTGAAGCATTTGTTAAGTAACACTATTTTCATATAATTAACCAATTAGGAGAGTCTAATTAACTGTAATTACAGGGTACTTTTTGTATAAACAAAATTAGTGAAAAAAATTGCTTAATTCAATATAAATATACTAATTGGGAATTAGTTAATTTCGCAATGTTAAGATTATATAAAAAAAACTAACTGATTTAATGAAGGTCCTAAATACAACTGACTATAAGTATGAATTATTTCACCCTATTATTTACTTGACTTCACCTGCCTACCTTATTATTTTGTTTTAATAAGTTTTATTAATTATTGTGTCTTGACGCTATTCTATGCACATCGTCCAAAGAAATGTGTGACAAGTTACACGACATTATTGAACAAAGAGCGCAACAGATTCAAGACATATTTTTTAATAAATTTTTAGGGATTAAAGAAAACGACCCCTCAGATAACATTGCTTCACATATAACCATGTTAGAAAACCTTGTTAGAAAGATGAAACAAGGCTGAAGTAAAGTTGTCAACTTCTATTTTCCTAAAGTGAGTTTTAAATGCCTTACCCACCGAGTATCACGTATTCATCAATGCCTAAGGAGCAGCGAACAATCAGTGTACTAGGAAAAAGATTATGCACTAAAGGCCTTGATGAGAAAGTGAGTCTTACTGCAATGAGTCCTTACTCCTGCCTTACTATCGAAGTAGAGGTCAGCCTAAATATGACAGAAGAAAGTCAACACTACTTTGATGACAAAGAGTGGTAAAATTATTTTATTGAAATTGTTGTGTATTTGTTTGTCTAAAGCCTCGTCCAGACTGCCAAACCGAACAGGGGAAACGAGCCGAGCATTGGTCTTTGCGCATGCCCAGTCTAAAGTGCGCATGCGCATCTCACTCTGGGCATGCGCAGAGACCAATGTTCGCCTCGTTTCCTCTGTTCGGTTCGGCAGTCTGGACGAGGCTTAAGGGTAACTGGCGTAAAAATTTATCTATTTGAATGAAATTCGGTACATAGGCGCAGCTCTTATTTTGTGACAATTGTATAGTTTTTGAAATTTCCACACTAAATATTTTCAAGATAACGGTCAATATGGGGGGACGACTGTACAAAAAATTGTTAGTCAGCATGAAAATTTATATATAAATTTAAAGGTCTTGAAGTGTAGAAGATGGATATGTAACTATTAAAATTTTACACTCAATATTTTAAAGATGGCGGCCAACTAAAAAAATCAGCATGACATGTCATACATCGTTTTAAAGGTATATAAGAATAGTCAAAGAGTAAATAACTATTAAAATTACACATTAAATATTTTCAAGATGACACCCAACATGGCGGACGAATTAGGAAAAAGGTTTTGTCAGCATAACAAACATTACACATCGTTCCAAAGGTATTTAAAAATATAAAAAGAGTAAATTACAATTAACATTTCACATTAAATATTTTCAAGATTTTTTCAAGATCAGCAAAGATATAATCTACAAATTACTGTGTAAAGAGGCGAGCGCAGCGTTCCTGCAATAACTTTATTAAATAAAGATAATTTACAAATTGCTGCATAAACAGGCAAATCAAGAAAATTAGCAAAAACTTTAAAATAAAGATGATCTACAATGAAGGAAAAATATTTTAGGCCCTAGCTGCCTAGACAGGCGAGCGCAGCGAGCCTTTATTATCTTTATTGAATAAAGATTAACTACAAATAAATGCTGCAGAAACAGGTGAGCATAGAAAAAAATCAACAATAAAATAATTATAACAATAATAATCTTTATAATTAGGTGATAATTATTTTCTCATAAACTAAGCGAATTTGACAAATTTGTTGTATTTTTACTATGTATGTACACCAAAATATATTCATCAAATTAAATAATTGAGAAAGAATTTCCATAAAAGTTATGTCCTGTTCAAACATTATACGTACAATAATAATTACATTAAGCACCAAAAAATAATGGTTTTTTTCCCAAAATAATAATAATAATTTTTTTTTTCCAAATTATATTTATTTGAATATATATATATGTTTTTGTGCAAACGTGATTTATTGTATTCCAAATATCAATAACATTATTACTTGTTATTATCAAATTATCTTTATGCATACTTTTATCGTCAGATTTATCTGCGGTCACATCGTCCTCAAAGTGTAGGGGATCGCATTTTCATCAAATAAATACTAGAGGTGAAGAATCGTGGGAGGATGGGTTAATAAGATCCGTAAGACTTAGGATCGCTAAAGGCCACGAAAAAGAACGACCAGCCAATGCAGTAGTACTTCTTGTGGAAGCGCCAGAAGCACTACCCTAGGCCGGGAGTGTCACTGCCATTAGCAGCGAGCGACTGAAGATACGACGTTCTGAATGAGAAATCAAGATCGTTATTTGAATGTGTACTTGACATTGGCATACACTTTGCACGTCAAGACAACTTGTATTTGTTTTTAGTATTTTATTTTATATTGTTTTTTGTATAGTCATTCAGAAGAAAGTGTGTTTACCATAGTTAAATTAGTTAAAATTAGTTTTGTGACAAATTTCTAGTAAAATCATAATTTTTTGTAACGTAGAGGCTAAATTCAATAAACTCTTCAGTTACAGCTAAGTTATTCTAGTAGATATATAGTTTTGTATTCCATTTGTCAGAAAGAAATTAATTTACAAATTGTGTCAAAGGCAAGTTTTAAAGCTGTTTTAACAACTTGCAGTTACCATCTTCACAAATCATCCCAATCTTCTGAGACTAATATGTTATGTTTACTTGGTAGTATATTTTGAATGAGAGCTGCGATTCTCTCAAATCTCCTAAAGTTAATGACTCCTGTTTGTGTGCTTTTATCTTCAGTTACTTTTAAAACAAAATATTAAGTTCATCTAGGGTAGGTCCTCTGCACAATACAAAAAGAAATAAAAAAAATTTGTCTACTTTTTTAACCTTACAATAATTTACATGTATGTAATGAAGTTAGTAAAAATTTAAAGTGCGTTACAACAACATACACTGAATTGGCAATATATTAGTTGCAGAAGGTTTGGGTAGAATTTGTGGAGGCCATCTGTAAGCTGTTACAATAGCTTTAGAACTCATCCTTAAAGTAATTCTCAATTTCTTTTGCACATACAATAATACAATGGGAATTAAGAGTGAGGTTGCCATAAAAATGCACCTAATGTCAAAGTGGAACCCGCAGGAACACTGAAATCGACGATTCTCAACTTCCAGAATATGATAAAAATGTCAATTCCCTACACTTTGAGTCATAAACCAAGTTTCATGAATGAACGAATTTTATCCTTTTTCAATCCTATATTCTACGATATATCCCTAACAAGTTAGCAAGCAAATTTAATAAAAAAAAAAAAAAATAATAATTTAATGTACAACAAAAAATTCAGGACTCTTTTCTTTTTAAGTGAAAAAAATTAAGAAGTGCCTGAGTAATTGACAGAGTGGCTAATTATTTTTCAGACTAAAGTGTAATTAATATATATGAAGCCACAATACAATATATTTAGTAGTGTAATTAAGCAGTTAGGCCGGACAGATGAGGGTAAGATAAGCGCTTCGGGGACGTTACCGTATTTAAATCTAATCCTGCCTTTCTGGAAACAACTCTGACCCACTCCATTCTGGTCATTATACAGCCCTGGACTAGAGAAGCAAATAATTTAATAAACAGACGTCCAGGGACATGAAGGGAAACAGCGGACAAATGGAATTAGCTACAGAGACCGGAGGGGCGTTTGAAGACAGCAAGAAACCCGATCCTCCAAATAGATAAGAGGTCCGTTCTTCTTCAAATGCCTTCCGACTAAATTACTAGGGGCTTACGTAAACCATAATTATGGAAATTCGTTTCATTTAAATAAAATTAAACTTAAACCTTAATAACTTAATACAAAAAAATCAGATTATATATTTAAAATGAAAATCCTTATCTAAAGAACAATCACCAAGGGTTATAATATCTCTTCCATTATCTGTTTTATTAGAAACCTGTTTATTGTCTTTTAAGTTAAAATTAATAAATTAGCAGGTGATTTGGAAAAGATGAAGAAGTAATTATATTTTTTTTTAACTAAACACTACCCACATAGACCTAAAGAAAGAAATTCTATATAAATATTAATAATTATAGTGGGTAATTAGAATTCAACAAAAGTTAAAATTAATCAGACAGTTCAATATTTTTAATCATAGTTTAACTTATTACTCTATTATAAACATACATAGTATATATATATATATATATATATATATATATATATATATATATATATATATATATATATATATATATATATATATATATATATATATATATATATATATATATATATATATGTGTGTGTGTGTGTGTGTGTGTGTGTGTGTCACAGACACCAAGGGATGTGCCACAAAAGCGTGACACATAAGAACTGTTCCAACATAAGACATTACGTCACAAAGATGTTTGCTCGTCATTACGCCATGTCCTGCATCGTTTCGTCGCGTCCGACTCATCAGGGGCCTGACGATGCCCACCCAACTGTGGACCTATACCAAATCAAGAAGACCAAATATAGGGCTTTATCAGAGACGAGCGTGCTCTCACACCGCCATTCTTGCTTGGCTGGCAAAACCCATCAGCAATGTAATACCGTGTTTTTGCAGTGTGCAAAAACACGGTATTACATTGCTGATTTATATATGAATAGATGCGATTAGTAGTCGTCAGAATTAACGTATTATGCACTTTATCTTGGAGATAAATAAATTATGGCTTTATCTACATAATATGTAAGATTTGCTACTGAAAAGTGTTAAAAAGAGCGTAAACACTATTAACTTACAAAGTTGAGCGATTCAAAAAATGTTTTTCTGATAGAATTGGGATTTTTCAATTGTTTAGTGTAACAATAGTCTAAAAACTAAATGTCAACTAACAATTTAAAGATAGTGTTGAATATGATTAAGAGGGCGTAGAAAATTGATAGTCAAATTTATATACTATTTTTAATAGTTAGTTAACAATTGTAAATAAATGAAGACAACATACAAGGTTATAAAATAATGAGCCTATGTCATCAAGCTATTTTTATTAAGGATTAGTACTACAAACCAAGTCACACGTATTCTACTGATAATAAAGTTTTATTTCCTGATGTTCAGTGTGTCCTTACTGCGAATTCCTCCCAAATGTTTTGCGGCAAATAACGATCCACATAGTTTACCTTGGTGTAATTCGATTTTTAAGGTCATCCAGGTTGGTGGGTAGTGGGTTAAGGGGGGAAAAAACACATTGTCATTTACGTATCCTCTAAGAAACACGCTCTTTTGAATGGATTGTGACTTATTTCGAAGTAACCTTAGGACTGAGAAAAAGGACTTAAAAAATGGTTCATTCTATTTGAATATCATTGTACTATTGTTACTCGTACTATCATTTACATGATACATGACTGTCAGACTTGGTCTCTAACCAAACAAACAATTGCACAGACTTCAAATCACGAATAAATCTACAAAAAGAATCTAAAAGATAAAATCTGAAGTGATCTAATTTGACAGGAGATTGGGGTGCAGAACATCGAAAAAGCTGTCAAAAAATGAAGCTAAACTGGAAAAGGAAATGTGGTCAGCACTACAGATAAAAATGGAAAAAGTGTGTCACTAAGTGGAATCTTCGAATTCCGGAATAGAAGTCTCCAAAAAAGGTGGGAGGGTAAGCTTTAACTTTTTGCTGGTTCTAAGTGGTATATTAAAACAAAGGACAGTATAAATAATGCGACTGGTTTCATGAATAAAATTAATAAATATTGTCATATAGAAAGAAAAAATAACGTACATTTGATGATACTTTTTTATAGATTTTCTTATTAAAAATAATGTCAAATTAATTAATTAATTATTATCTAACCCCTGAATATTGTATTGTCATCGGTAATACATCATGTGAGAAAATTTCGGTTTTCTAGGTAGTCGGGAAATGGGTCAAATTTAAGTTATAAGATTTGTAGACAAACTGATTAATTAATTAATTAATTAACATTTCATTAATTATTACCTAATGACTGATTATTGCATTGTAGTGGGGAATGCTCAATATGTGCAAGTTTGAGCTTGAGAAAATTTCGGTTTTCTATGTAGTCGGGAAGTGGGTAAATTTAGGTTATAAGATTTGTAGGCAAACTGATTAATTAATTAATTAATATTTAATTAATTATTATCTAATGACTGATTATTGCATTGTCATGGAGAATGCACAATCTGTGCAAGTTTGAGCTTTCTAGGTAGTCGGGAAGTGGGTCAAATTTAGGTTACAAGATTTGGAGACAAGTGAAGTTAAATAAATTAGTGTAAACAAATATAGTCTGCCAATTACTGAGTCACACAGCTTCCTCGCATCATAGTATTGGATGAATGGTCAAATGAGATTTGTGTATTTTTCGATTCCCAGTGATGTCACTTTTGTTTTATAGCAAAACTAAATTTTCGCAGACGGCTGTAATTGGGACCATCTGTAGGCTACTTTCAAAAAACCATTCAAATTTCTTCAAACTCGGATCAAACGACTGCGTTGTTGAGATATATTGCCGAGTTTATTATTGTTCTTCTTGTATTGTGATTCTTTGTGAGTGTATATTGTTCTATAATATGCTCTTATGTACCAAAAATTAAGTTCAAATGGTCAATTAAATGCCACGTCAAAGCTTTATGTTAGACCATATCATTATGGTAAGGCAACTAATGGTCATCTATGCTTCACGTTGTTTATATCAAGAGAAAAGGATTGTGGTTAAGCAATTACCACAGAGGTTTTATTCAATAACTTCTCAATGCTTAATAAAATAATAAAATAATTTATCTTCTTTTAGCCGCAACAACTCAAAAGTTATGTTTTATATATAAAAGGATGTTTTAGAAAAAAAAATATATATAAAATAGACTACTTATATATAAAATAAACATTAATATATTTAAAAAATCAAAACAACTTTGTCAGATTTAAAAAAACAGTTGGTTGTAAAAATAGACTGCCAATTGTGGCACATTGCTTCCTCGCATCCTATTACGTACATTATTGATTTTATGCTTCTACGAGCCATTACTGTAAAATTTGATAATTTGTTTCCCTCGTTTTTTAAATCTGTCATTATTTTTTTTTTTTTTTTTTTTTTTTTACAAGAATTAAAGTATCAATGTAACAAAGTTAAAGACCGCTGACGGTTTAATTTAACGCTGAAGGATTAATCTAGGGTTTTTTTGCGGGTTACTAATCGATAAACTATAAAAGTTTTATATAAATCAGATAAGTACATTTGAAGCTATAGGTGTGAATAAATGTATGTTTGTGCGCTTGAAGAAGAGAAACAAATGAGCGCAGAAGGTTGAAACTTATAAAAGACCAACAATAAGCTAATTATGACCTTCCAGATAAATTTCATTAAAATCGGACGAGTAGTGTTTAAGTTATTTTGGTTCGCCGAAATTGAGCGACAGAAAGATCGACAGACAAAGATAACATCAAATTAATTTAACAAATCAATAATCTAACTTATTAGTTAGTTGCAGACTTTAATTTCATTTTATATCCAAGCTCTGATTAATATTTAATTATGGTTTACAATTTACATTGAATATACTTATAATAGATGTTTATAAGCCATTAGGGTTTTTTAACTATCTCCGTCGGATGCAGAGAGGTTCGATTATAAATTAACATTAAGAGATTAAATGATAAAAAATTATAGATAAATTTACTCAGTATAAATCATTTGGCATCTCATGTACTATTAAACAGCAACTATAAACAATTTAATTATTATATTTATTTACTTGGGTCTTCAGGGGTTTAATAAGAACACTTTTTTAAAAAAAGGTGATATTTCATCCCTTAATTGGGATATCTTAAAAACCTCGTTATGAAGACATGATGTTTCTATTTTGAAATCCTCTTTACCGATAATTTAATTAAGGTTTCCTCCCTATATTAGATATGATAGAATACGACTATCATTAACACACATTAATTTTTCAACTTATCAATTAAAAACCATTCAAAACCAGTCTAGTAGAAATTAATTAAATATAAAATAAATGGATATACCATAAGAAATACGAATCTTCTCGATGATAAAGTGATAGGAATTTACCATATATACAATTTAGAACTTTTATCTTATCCATGTTATTAAAATTAATTTTAAATAGTTTTTGCTTCTGAGCTTACCGAAGGTAACGGAAGCTATGAGATCGTTCTGAAGAACGAAACATTTTTAGGTCTCCGATTTCAAAAATTCCAAAACAGAAATCCGTTTCAGACATCAGGGATCATTATTGGTTCCGTGTCTGTCTGTCGGTCTGTCGTTTAATTTTTGCGATCAACGTATCTTAAAAACTATACGTCCAATTTTAATGAAATTTGGGAGGTAATTTCTTTACTTTCTACGCTCATTTGTTTCTCTTCCACATGAGCATAAACATATATTAATTTACACCTATAGCTTCAAAATTACTTATCTGATTAGCATGAAACTTTTATAGTTTATCGAAAGTAGCCCGCAGATAGCCCCTGATTACTTTGAACCGTCTGCGCTTTTTAACTTTTACTTAATTGATACTTCAATTAAAGTAAAAATTAATACAATTTTGACAGATTGAAAAAGCAGGGGAAACCATTAAACAATAATGGCATGTAAAAGCATAAAATCAATAATTAAAATTTCAAGATAAAAAGAAGTACTACTTTTTTGAATTTTCTATTGAATCGTATGTAATGTTGATAATATAATTGTTATTGTTATATAATATATAATGTTAGTGAAAAAAAAAAAAAAAAGTTCCGAATTTATTTACTTCACATAAATGACAACCATCTAGAGAGCTGATCTTAAACCTATAAAAGGACAAATCTTTGTACAACGGATCTCCCCAACACCAAATCTAAACCGTGCCATCGATATATTTGAAATAATATAAATAATATAATCGATATATTTCCTGTTTAGCTGTCATTCAATGTTTATCTCTATTTATAAAAATCACAAATATGAAACCCGTCAAAATGAAGGTTGCGTAAATATGGGACACGGCTAAACAAATAAAATAACTTGCGGATTTTTTCCGAACTTACTTTCCATGCAGCAAAATTTGCTAAAAGCCAATTAAATTCTGCTGAAAAATGGCTGAAAGTATTAAAATAATGCATTGTCATCGTGTTCTGAGCTATGCTTCAAATGTCTAGCTATTCGGGAAGTTAGTTAGAAATCGATTGCCAGATTTGTACCGGACAAACTAACAAACAAACAAGAAAGCAAGCTAATGAAAACGTAGTAAAAAGTACGAGATAGCATGTGAGGAAGCTATGTGCCACATCAATTGGCAGTCTATATTAAATTTTTATACATTTTATTTAATGTTGGTTGACCTATAAATAGAGTAAATGAAATGAAAAAAAACCTTACTGACCTCACAATCTAAATTGTAAACCATAATTACGTATTAATCAGAGCTTGGATAGAAAAAGAACTGAAAATCTACAACTTACTAATAAGTCAGATATTGATTGGTTAAATTAGTTTGATGTATTCTTGTTTTGTTTATAGAATAAATTTGACTGAAGGTGACCTTTAAGGGTTGAAACGTCTCTATTAATGGAATTGTAATTTTCTTATTAAATAGACATCTTATCAGCCATCTTACCTCGCATGTATAAAAGTTAATAATAATATAGTTTTTATAATAAATAACTAAATATAATTTCTAATTTCAGTATCTATATATTGAAGGTTTTATAATAAATATTATTAAATTATTTATAATGAAAACCTTTTGTCTAGCAATATAAAGGAATTTGCCAAAGAAAGAATATACTTCATTTTACATTAAATAAATCAAAGGTGAAGGCAAACTATATTTTAAAAGTCAATGTAGCGTAACACTTAGTATTACAGAATAAGAATGAATTAGATATTATCTAATACTTCCTTATTCTGTAAAAGCAAAAAATTTCCGAACTGAGTTGCTCGTTTGAGAAAAAGTTAAACCCCTATTATTTATTAAAATTTGAATAAATCTTGATTATGTTTGAAAATATATAAATAAAGATGCAGAACATAATAATTAATTAATTCCAAGTGTAATTATGTCAGCTTAATTAAATTATTTAATTAATCTGAGCGCTCGGCAGTACTCAAGAGCAAGTCCTAGTAAGCATGCAGTGTATCTTTATCTTTACTTGAAACAATTCACCCGGTTTTTCTCACCCTCATACCTCTGCTTCCTCTCACGATGGGCTTTTAAAATTTAAAACATAGATTAGGCTTAAGTAGCTTAGGACGCTGTAAAAAATTGAGCCCTTAATATTAAGCCTTTTCAAAAATAATCTGCCAATTAGTGTGGCACAAAATTTCTTCGCATCCTATAACGAATTAAATTTATTTTATGCTTTTACAACCCAATAATGTCTAATTTATTATATCTCCAGTAGGGAAAAAAAGTTATGATTTTGAATTAGTTTAGAGGGACTAAAACAGGTCTTTTCATCCCTGAACTCAAAAAGTAGGGAGAAAAAGTAAAAGTAGGGCGAAAAAGTAAAGTAGGGCAAAAAAGTAAAGATTGCAACTTAATTATTTTATAAATAGTAGAAAATGTATGGCTAATGTAATGAAGTTGTTGAAATCAGGTTGGCGGCACTGCGCTTTTTTGACCATGTTTATCTTTGTTTACAACATTATAACCTGCATCTAAATAACCTTCTATTTTAGTTTAATTCCAATTCTTATTTGTTTTTAATATTAAATCTCTTATATCTCCTATTAAAATTTCTAATAATTATTGTTATTTATTAAAATAATAAATAAAAACTGTGCTATGGACGAAAATGTGTATTTTCTTCCTACTGGAGATAAAATAATGTATGTACATCGTGAGTAAAGTGCCATTATTCCCCTCGCGATAATTATTTCCCTCGGCTGCGCATCGGGATATAGGGACCATGGTTCCTTCGGCTTCGTCTCAAGAACCAACTTTTTTCGCTCAGGGAATAATGGCTTACTTTACTCCCTAGGTGCATAAATAACTATTATGTTTTTACAAACCAATAGTGTCTAATTTATTTAACTGTTTCTCCCGTTATAAAAAGTTTTCTAAATGGTTTTGATTTTTTACATGAATGAAATTATTATTTGTACTTTACACTTGTAGCTTATAGCCGTGTAAGTGAAAGGAAAGTTCTAAAGAGTTGAATTCTTTCATCTTTCAAAGTATCCACAATCATTTACCAATTTAATTTCTCATTGTATAGCTCAAATCTCACACTAAAGGCGGAAACACACTACCATCAAGTGAAAAAAGTGTGCGGTGCTGATTTAGTAAGGTTTGTATACATTGCAGCTACACTATTATCACGTCACGTGATGTCCGCGTGTTTCCGCCTTAATGCTCTTTAAACTGAGTATTTATTAACATGAGAGTAATCATTTTCCATATTCCGTGTCTGAATACGTTACCTATGGTAGGAAAAGTATTGTTTTCAACCTTTTTTTTTTCAAGATTTCAACTGAATTATCTTTTTTGTGTGCTTTTAAGACCTCTTGAGTGGTTTTCAGCATGACGTCTGTATGTGTGTTATTATCGTAGCGCCCAGGGTATTTAGCCTAGAGAGTTGAAAAATACCTACTTCGCAGAAAAATCTGTCCTTAATTCTAGTTGTGCTGCCCGCAAAATCAACATTTTCCGCAAACTTGAATCCAGTTTGCTGACTGACAAAAATTAAAAAAAATGTAAACAATTTAAAAGGTGTCCGATCGAGTTGAAATTGGGCATGAATGTGCCTTTATGTATGACAAACAAATCCACCAAATTTAATTTTGATATTGGCCGCCATTATGAAGTTAAATATTGAAACTTTGACGGTTAAAAATACTGAAAGTATAAATAAGTTTTTGATATCTAGCATATCGTTGGAACCGGTAAAAAAATAAGGAACAAATATAAAAAAATATGGAATTCCATTAATTAGTTTAAAAGTTATAAGCGAACATAATTATTAATTATTGCGATACTTTTGTTAAACTTCAAAGTTTGTTTATATCTGTTAAAATACCGCCAAAATTCAAATAATTAAATAAATTAAATAAAAAAAAATAAAAATAATGTATTATAGATAGTAAAAAAAATCAGTTGGTTCAAAACGGTCAACCATCTAAGTAGGTAGTTACCAAATATGATATGACAATATAGCCCTCTCCACTAGTACCTCTGTGCGTCCATGTCTTCTTTTATAATTTCAATTTGAATATCTGTGCAGTAGAAATCTTAACAGCAGACCAATTATTCAGTTCCAGGTCCTGGAACCTTTGGTTAGCACCTGTGCCAATCAGAAAGCAAGAAGCGGCGCCGTGGTCACTTCCCGACTTATTCCATCACCCGCCCCGACGAAGGAACAGCGACGAAGGCAGCACCTGCCTAATTGCCTCATCTCTACAAGAAACACCGACAAAGGCAGCACCTGCGTGATTGCACCATCCAGACAAAAGATTACACCAAATATTGGAAAATCCAGGTACAATCTACAATCTACAATCTAGGAAACCAGTATAAATACGCTGTTCTTCTCTCTAGTCGTCTGTTTATCCTGTGTTTGCTTCGAGTTATCATCACAATACTCTACACCCATAAAGATGCTTCCAGTAGTGGTAGCGAAACGTCATCCATCAACTCCACAGTGGTCTTTCTTCTTGCATTCTAAGTTCCGGTGAAATTTCTTGGGGCATTTGAAACAAGCACGGTTTGCCCAGCTCCAACGACCGTCTACTATAAGTTAATTGAATTTCGGACAGTCAGGTAATAGATGTCCAGTTTGTGTTTTGCACATCAAACATACAGCTTCCTTTTCCACCTTACTCATTGCGCAGACAGTCACGCTCCTCTTTCCTGTAGAGTGCTTCTCTGTATCTTCTTTTTTTACATTAACACTAGGTGGGTTGGTGGCATAGCTTGTTGCATGGGCCTTCTTCTTTATCCATTCTTTAAGTATCATCAGCCCATTGAAGTCTAAATGAGGGCGGTAATATTTGTACAATTTCTTAGATAACAATAGGGTTTGATACATATTTAGGGTAGTTAAATTTTCAGCAGTCACGGCAATTTGATCACTAATGTGAAATAGACGAGAAGGGAATTTTTTTTTTCTAGTAGTGTTTTCATAGTGTTCAATAATGTCTGGTCTTCCAAAACGCATTTCTAGTAAATTTAAAATTTCTCTTACACTTCCCGGTACAGCAAGAAGAGATTGCACGACCACCCTGGCCTTTCCCTGTAAGGCTGTCTGTAGTCATGCCATGTTCTCCTCTTCACAAATGCCGCAAACATCTGTTGCCCGTCTACATTTGTTCACAAAATTTGGGTTTTCAATCAGATTTCCAAAAAAATTAGGTAGTTCAATCTTAATTACCTGCCTTGTTACAGATTTTGTCATATTCTTGGTTCTCTCCTCGGTCTGAGGTCGTTCAGTCTTAATTTTGTGAAGTTTTGATTCATTAAATTTTGATTGAATTATTACCAGTCTCAATACGGCATTTGCACCAGTAAATATTTTATAACTATAGTTCTAGGACATATTAATAAAATAATAAATACTCAATTTAAAGAGCATTAGTGTGATGTTTAAGCACCCCAATCAGAAATTAAATCGGTCATTAAACAAAAAGTAGCTCTACAGGTAGAACCGGTGGAGGTACGACAAAAAGTCACTGACCAAGTCCGTTAGTGCAATTTGCTTTTCGATACGACTTACTGTTTAGCCGCCAAAAATATCTACTTTAAAGTTGCGTTCGCTATCTTTAATTTTTTAAGGGGGGTAAACATTTTTTTTTTAAATTAAAAATCAAATTTAGCTCTCTTTAAAGCAGAACCGTTGGAGGTACGACATAAAGGCATAGGACCAAGTTGTAGATCTTTTAAAATCAGTTACCCTGGTGCAATCTGCTTTTCGATACGACTTACCGTTCAGCCACACAGCCTCCAAAAACTTTAAAGTTGCCATCTTTAATTTTTTAAAGGAAAGGTAAATTTTTGTTAAACTTTTCGGATTTTTCCAGTCGGTTTTGGGCCAAGCGAGCCTCTAGGTGGTTTAGAAGTACCTAAACATTTTGATTAGCAAGTCTTTTGTTATGCAATGAATGATGCATAATGTAGTCCTGGTTCAATTTTTAGAAACAAACTATTTAGGCATTTCACTTCATTGCTAGGCCTACATGATAATAGGAAACATAGCCACAAATACATTGCCTGAGTCCCGTTCATATGGATATTCTATTGTATGCTTAGTACATATTCTAGGGTGTGAAGGCTAGTATATAAATATAACTAAGGTTTTGTCTATGCATTGGACAGAATTGCAACATTTTTGGATTAAATATTATATAAATTAATTTATTTCTACTCGTCTATAATATGATTTAAAGCATTAGCGATTTTTATCTCAATAACTTTAATCCATGTTGTAATCATTAATTGCATCCTGTTAATGCTTGTAAATGAGTTTTTCTTTTAAAATAATAATTAATTTTGAACTAATTTGATTGAATTTGCTTATTTTTTATTCATTTTTATTATTCATATATTAAGACTCTTGTTTCGCAAATTCAGAATAATTAGTTTTTAATATTTTAATTCGCACAATTAAATGATTGTAAAATTAAATTAAAAATGTATTTATCGTGCCTAATTATAAAATAGAGGCATTTTCGGCATTATACGAAAAATGATTTTATTCTTAATAACTGAATGAATAATGTTTAATACAGTCCTGTTTCCATGTGGAATGAAACTTTTTTGACATTTCATTTAATCGCTTGGCCAACATGATAATAGCAAACATAACCACCGATTCTAGCATCAGCCCGGCGTGGAAAGTGGGGTGAAGGCTTGTATAATATATACTAAGCACATGACACAGTGAAAGATAAAACTGACTCTCGAGTCAATTTTAAATTAAACTATTATCATAAATGCCATTATTAAAAAAAATACTTTTTAGAAGACAAACATGATGTTAGTACTGATTTTTTGAAAAAAATATAGTTAATCATTTTTTTATCAAGCTTGAAAACAATAATAAGACAAAAGTTAATTTTACAAGATTTCCCAACAAGGTTAAGAAAATGAACTATTAATGTTGAAGGAGTTGTTCTTAAGAGCGATTTCAATCTCACTTTAAGGGATTTGGTATTTTCTCAGAAGCTCATTTCCGATTTGCTTTGGGGCTCGATTAAGGCTCAATATTATTCTTTCTATACAGTGAAAATTTCCTATAGAAACTTAGAGTGAAGGGTTCTTTTCGCTTAGGATTATCGATATGGAGTTTTCACTGGGCCTTGAGGAGTTAATGGTTCACCCGTTCTTCAACCAAAACTTTTCCGTCTTTCAACAGCTGAATTAAACCGCTCGGGTAATTTGAAAAGCGATTTCCTGCCCTGAAAATGTTTTTTTTTTTCTCTAAATAATACCCCCAAAGGGTCTCGAAATAAACCTTTTTTACTTCATTTTCGATTTGTCCTTTCATTAAATTGCTGACGGAATTAACGAACTTAAATAGTTAAACATTTATGGGTTAAATTGGAAATTTAAGTTTGTCCTTTCCCTTTTACCGTATGAAAGCTCAACGCTAACCAATTACATTAAAAATTATTTCTTTGTAGTGCTACAATCCATGGACAATTTTTTCTCACTTTCTTGTGAGCTAAAACAAGGGTCTGAACGTAGGAATACTAATGGAGGGAGCCATCGTGACCGAGGGGCTCTAGGCGCTCGCCCAGCAATCACTAAGTCGAGGCGACTCGAGGTCGTGGGTTCGAAAGTTATGAAACTCTGAATTGTATCTATGAATCGTGGACGGTGCAGGGCGTGGGACACCCCCTATGGGGCACTCTTCTCCCAGGCTTTGCTTATATAGCTCACTAATGACCTCACCATACTCGCTTTGGCGGTACAATGTACAAATTAATGTGTGATGTGGCTGGAACTCTCCATCACGGGACTAATAAAATGGGCCTAAAAGATGGCCTAATTGCTAGGTTTGAACAAGTGGTTCATCCTACCCGTTCTAGTAGGAAGTACTAGCTTACTACTACTACTACTAGGAATACTAATAATGGTCTTTCATCTTCTGTTTCTGTTCAACCTTATTATTTATTTAGGAAGGTTACAGTGGCAGTGAATGTAAAAAGATCGTTCTCCTAAAAAAGTGTAAAATTAATTTAGTTAGACAGTGTAGATCGTAATAAATTTAATTTCAAATCGTTCAATACGACTTACTATATCGAGTGAGATAGTTATTATCTCGAAATATTTGATAGAACATTTATTATTACTTTAAAAAGATTCAATGTTGTGAAGTAACTTTACAGTTAAAATATCACCCAAACAACAAATCAATTAATTAAATCGACTCGTCAAGCTTAACTTATAGATCTCAACGAAATTAGTGAGTACGATATATTAATGCTTAAAAAGTAAATGTTTAATTTGTTTGAATATTAGCAATGTCAGGTTATTTTACTCTGAAAAAATATAAGACAAGAGCCAAAAACCTCATTCATAAAATATAGAAGAATATCAAAGAAGCTCACTCCAAGCGGGCACTAGGTTAGCCCAGTGGTCAAGGTACCGGCCTACTATATATAACGTTGAGATAATCTGCGGTTCACATACCCGTCAAGGCAGTTAGAATTTTTATGCTTTGAATATCCATTGCATTAAATAAACTATTCAAATTAGATCCAACACTTCAACAACAATCAGTAAACCAGAAGAAATAACAACACACGAAATGAATCTATAATAATTGTAAACAAATAATTCGTTATAATTATCTAAGCCGAATGTTTACTTATACTTGTAGCAATAAAGATAAGGTATAACATTGCATATTATAGCCTCTCATTTAAAGCTAATCTTTGCGTTATTTTGACATTATTATTTATAAATTTATTTCATTTTATTATTTCTGTATCCCTTTGAATAGTAAATACAAATTTAACAAACCTAAATGGACGAGAACAGATTAATTGCTCTATTATCGGGCTTTAAAGAAGAACTTAAAAAAGAAATGAAAAGTGGAATAAAGGAAGAAATAAGAAAACAATTTGCAGAGTTACAGTTGCAACAAAAAGAAGATATAAATCGATTAGATAAAAGAATTACCCATTTATATTTCAATTTAGTTGTCCCCTTTAATTAATATATAAGATTACTGAATTGTGTCAATAGGGGTGTATTTAATATGAAAAAATGCTACTCCATTAAGAAGTTTTTTCAAAAACGGCTATATTTCATTCCTCTTCGGAACATTTTCAAACCTATACAGAAATAAAATACAAAAATCTTTTACTTAATAACCAAAATTTTTTAAAACATAAATTACCAAAAATAAGTCATGTATATATATATAATTACCAAAATAGTTAAAAAAAATTTTTAATAAGAGTCAAGTAGAACGAAGTCATAAAAATTTAATTACTAAAAAAGTAATTCGTCACACTATCCAAGCCTGAACACTAATATTACAAACAGGAAGTGAGTCACTTCACATATACACAAAGGAATCTGATCCATGACTGACCTTATATTTTTAATACAACCAGCTTTATTATCTATAAATAAATATCCAACATCATTTATTTCCATCCAGACTAGTTATGCGGTATAATCTAATCAATTAAACTACATATTCCTTTTACTATAATTATTTACAAAAACTTTCTATGATCAATTAGTGATCAACAACAACACTTTTAAATACAATAATAATTAGTACTTAAAAATGAAAAAAAATATTTGAAATATAAACCATTTTTTAAACTATAACAATTATTAAAAAATAAATAATAAATAAATAATTAAATAATAAAATAAAGTAAAAATTATTAAAAATCAAATTAAATTAAAATCACAGATTTAAATGTTGTTTTTACAATACACAATTAACAAAAATTACACCCCAACTAATACTTGTGAATTAATATTTATTATTGCTAACAATATAAAATATACAAACAACAACCAAATGTTAACAAATTTAAAAGGAGCTGAATTTAAGTAACAATTAAGAGAATAAAAAGGTTTAATAAATAAAAATTTTTTGTTTAAAATAAATTAAAACAAAGTATTTTAATTGAAAATAATTATTATTATTCCCAATTAAATGACTATATTTACACTAACCAACTTTCTAAATTAAAATATATAAAAATAATACAAAAATTTAATAAAAGAGATAAAAGTTATTTAACAAAAGTTATCAAGTTACAAAAGTTCAATTTAAATTTTAGAGTTGATATTCAATGATTTAAATATTCCCGAATAAAATTTGTTAAGTTCTTTAGTGTCAGTTTTAAAATTCATATTGTCGGGGCAACTAGATATAAATGCGGCCTCTAGTAATTTTCTTTTTGCGTTATTGTTTTCTTTTTCAAGTATTTTGAATTCTTTAAAGTTTGGTATATGGTTAAGTTCCAAAGCGTGAGAGGCTAAGCCAGTAGAATTTTTTTTATTACGGACATCTCCTTCTTTAAATCTGTGATTTTAATTTAATTTGATTTTTAATAATTTTTACTTTATTTTATTATTTAATTATTTATTTATTATTTATTTATTTATTTATTTATTTTTTAATAATTGTTATAGTTTAAAAAATGGTTTATATTTCAAATATTTTTTTCATTTTTAAGTACTAATTATTATTGTATTTAAAAGTGTTGTTGTTGATCACTAATTGATCATAGAAAGTTTTTGTAAATAATTATAGTAAAAGGAATATGTAGTTTAATTGATTAGATTATACCGCATAACTAGTCTGGATGGAAATAAATGATGTTGGATATTTATTTATAGATAATAAAGCTGGTTGTATTAAAAATATAAGGTCAGTCATGGATCAGATTCCTTTGTGTATATGTGAAGTGACTCACTTCCTGTTTGTAATATTAGTGTTCAGGCTTGGATAGTGTGACGAATACCTTTTTTAGTAATTAAATTTTTATGACTTCGTTCTACTTGACTCTTATTAAAAAAAAATTTTAACTATTTTGGTAATTATATATATATACATGACTTATTTTTGGTAATTTATGTTTTAAAAAATTTTGGTTATTAAGTAATAGATTTTTGTATTTTATTTCTGTATAGGTTTGAAAATGTTCCGAAGAGGAATGAAATATAGCCGTTTTTGAAAAAACTTCTTAATGGAGTTGCATTTTTTCATATTAAATACACCCCTATTGACACAAATCAGTAATCTTATATAAAAGAATTACATTTATTGAAAGACAAGAAAGAAAGAAAAATCTTATCGTCCACGGGTTCAGAGAAGAAGGCCGAGAAGACTTGGAAGAATTAGAATCAAAAATGATAAATTTCTTTAATGAAAAAATGCAAATATTTATTGAAAAATCAGAAATTGATTTCATAAAAAGGATTGGAAAGTACGAGCAGAAGAGCAGACCCATATGCATAACTTTTACAACTTTGAAAAGAAAAGTTAATATAATTTAAAATAAGCAAAGACTTGGATGAATTCATAACTATAGAGGAGGATTTTCCAACAAACGTCCGAGAAGTTAGGAAAAACCTGATTCCCCAACTTATTGAAGCCAGAAAACAAGGCAAATTTGCCATAATTAGATATGACAAATTAATATACGTGATTTCCAGAATAGAGCCGGAATTAATTCTAAACGCCAAAAAAGAAAAGGCGGATCGAGCAGCTCTAAGGGATATCAACAATCAAACATTACTAATACACTGAAAATAAAAATAAAGAAGAAGCAAACGACGAATACAGGTAAAAACAACAGGTCAAAGTGGTATAATACATCCTACTGACCAAGGAGTTCCGGAAAAAGCATAGCAATCAAAAGATAATATAACTGGGATTGGAAAAATAATAAAAGAACAAAGGAAAATTAATAAAAAAGAAGATAATAAAAAAGAAGAAGTAATTATATACACATTCAATTGTAGAACCCTGAGAGGTGACGAGAAACTTAATGAGCTTTTACTAGAAACACAAAGTATCAAATGGGATGTCATAGGACTAAGCGAGGTCAGAAGAGATCGGGAAACCCTAACTGATTTGGGAAATGGGTTGGAAATATATTTTATCGGAGAAGGACATACAGGAGGGACAGGATTCTTAGTGAACAAGAAAGGCAAAAATATCATATCATACAAGTCATACTCACACAGGATCTGTAAAACTATATGGAAGCTAAGAAAGGAACAAGGAGGAGGAAGGTTGCAGCTCATACAAGTCTACGCACCTACAGCAGACGCAAGTGAGCAAGATATAGAACATTTCTACACCCTTGTACAGGAAGCTATCGATGAGGATAACTTGTTATTATGTGCGATTTTAATGCCAAGATAAGAAAAGGTAGAGAATACGAAGCAGTCGGTAAACATGGTTATGGAATTAGGAATGAGCGTGGATCAAGATTGGTGGAATTTGCAGAGGGCAACAATATGTTCATAATGAACACTTTCTTTAAGAAAACGGAGGAGAAAAAGTGGACATGGATCAGCCCGGACTGCCTTACAAAAAATCAAATTGATTTTGTTGTAACTAACATAAAATGTCTAGTTACAGATGTAGAAACTGACAATAGAATCAACATATGAAGTGACCACAGAGCCCTGAAAATTAAATTAAACATAAAAAATCAAAAATACTACCCAAATAGAAGAGAAAAGAACAATGTCAGATATGCCTATTTAGACCACCAACTATATGAAAATCAATTAAAAGAAAAAATTAAAAACATAGACAAAGAACAAGACTTAGAAAATTGTTTAAAAATATTTATGGAAGGAATAAAGGAAACCACAAGCAAAATTAATGATAATCTTGTCGGAGAAAAAAGAAAATTTCCAAAAGAAATATTAAAACTTTTAAAGAAATGAAAAAACCTTAAAAGAACAAGAAACAACAGCACTGAATTTAATGAGATCTCTAAACTAATAAGGAAAAAAATAAAAGATTGGAGCGACGAAAAGAAAATTAGGAAACTAGAGAATGTTGTCATGAGAGGTGGTAGTCTAAAAAACTACTGGATGTCCCAAGCAGAAGGGAAAAGTAAAATAATAGGTAGAAAGACAAAAATGGAGTAATAAGAAACGATATAAGCGAAATTATAAGTATTATTAGTAAATTCTATGAAGATCTCTATGATGACAAGGACGAATTTAAATTAGAAGAAAATAGAAATACGAGTACAATAAGAAATATCGAAGAAGCAGTCCCTGATATTATGAAAGAAGAAATAACATCAGTAGTTCAAAAAATCAAGAGAGGGAAAGCATGCGGTAAAGACGGAATCAGTGGAGAAGAGATTAAAGCAGGCGGAAAAATTGTAGTCACGGCGCTACAGTATATATTCAACCTATGTATGAATACAAGTCCCAAAATCATGGTTAGTAGCCCATCTTATGCTGTTGTTCAAAAAAGGGGATAGATATAATATTGAGAATTATATACCAATTAGTCTTCTTTCAGTTGTATATAAGATACTGATGAGTATTCTATCAAAAAGAATGGATCAAAAATTGGAAATAGAGATGTCAGTGTCGCAAACTGGGTTCAGACGGAACTTTTCCACCCTAGATAACATACTTGTGATAAAACAATTGATGAAAAATGCTCAAGAATATCACTTCCCACTGGTTCTAATTTTTGTAGACTTTGCAAAGGCATTTGACTCGGTATATAAAAAGAAGCATAAAAGAAATGTTTAGAGATATAAATATAGAAAATGAATATAGCGAAAGCATTGAATTTGTTTATGAAAATGCATTGTTAGAAATCAGCGTGAAAGAAAATAACTATCACTGTAACATATACTACTACCACGGCTTAATGCCGATTTGTAACCAAAAACATATTTTTCATTTATATATTTATGTAAAAAAAAAAAAAGAAGAAGAATGTATATTGTTTTGAGGTTATATTAAATGGTTATTATTATTATTATTATTATTTATAAATAATACCCCCAAAGGGTCTCGAAATGAACCTTTTTTACTTCATTTTCGATTTGTCCTTTCATTAAATTGTTGACGGAATTAACGAACTTAAATAGTTAAACATTTATGGGTTAAATTGGAAATTTAAGTTTGTCCTTTCCCTTTTACCGAATGAAAACTCAACGCTAACCAATTACATTAAAAATTATTTCTTTGTAGTGCTACAATCCATGGACAATTTTTTCTCACTTTCTTGTGAGCTAAAACAAGGGTCTGAACGTAGGAATACTAATGGAGGGAGCCATCGTGACCGAGGGGCTCTAGGCGCTCGCCCAGCAATCACTAAGTCGAGGCGACTCGAGGTCGTGGGTTCGAAACTTATGAAACTCTGAATTGCATCTATGAATCGTGGACGGTGCAGGGCGTGGGACACCCCCTATGGGGCACTCTTCTCCCAGGCTTTGCTTATATAGCTCACTAATGACCTCACCATACTCGCTTTGGCGGTACAATGTACAAATTAATGTGTGATGTGGCTGGAACTCTCCATCACGGGACTAATAAAATGGGCCTAAAAGATGGCCTAATTGCTAGGTTTGAACAAGTGGTTCATCCTACCCGTTCTAGAAGTACTAGATTACTACTACTACTACTAGGAATACTAATAATGGTCTTTCATCTTCTGTTTCTGTTCAACCTTATTATTTATTTTCTTTATGTATGAAATAATATCTACAACATCTTTTTATTTTCTCAGAAGTAGGTAAATAATTTAACATTTCAATCTCTTAATCCTCGTTTTAGTATAGCTCTCTAACTTATCAATTTATTCTCTTTACTATTAACTTTTTCTTGTTTGTGACTAATTCTTCACTCTAAGCGTCAAATTTACCACAATATATCGGTAAACTAGATAAACATATAATCATAGCATTCGTGCTGTGAGTCGTAAGAGAAGTCACACACATTGTCCAAAATGCTTTACAACTAAAACGGAGGGGGCCGGTGTCGCCGAGAGGTTAGCGCACTCGACTCTGAAACCAAGGTCTAAACCCCGGATGTGAGTTCGAATCCCAGCGGGGTAAGACATGTTTCACACTAATGATCTCATCGGTAAGATGAGTAAAGTGGCCGGATAACCCCCGTCCTGTAATAACCCTGGCAGTTGATCGGGACTAAAACCCAAAAGAAAAAAAAACAAAAAAACTAAAGGATGCGAAAGTTGTAGGCTTTTCATTAAAGAATGCCTTTTTATATTAAATATATTTATATATATAAATATATATATATATATATATATATATATATATATATATATATATATATATATATATATATATCAGCAAATAAGTATATATATAATGCTTTTCAGTAGAAAATACATGCTTTGTTTAAATATACTAATGCAATTTTTGGCTGAGCAATACCGGTTTAATTTTAATGCCGTCTTTTTACCTAACCCAACTATAAAGATTGAGAGATCTTTTTGAATTCAGAAACGGAGTCATAAAAAAAAAATAAAATGAGAAAAAAGTTAAAATAAAAAAGGCTACTTTTCTATTCAACCTTTTTGGTTTAAATCCTTTTTTTCTTAGGACAAAGACTTGAAACCTACGTTTCCTTTACTCAAAAGAGGGCGAGGTCCTTTGTGAACAGAAACCATATTAAATGTTGAGGGGAGAAGGTTGCCACCAAGTTAGTCGACCCCGAGAGAGAGAAAACTAGGGGACGAAGAGAGGCGACTTGTCGGGGGGAGTGGGGCAATACCTAGTCTGCCTCAACACCCCAACCCAAAACCCTCAGGTCCGATTTAAATGAAAAGGGGCACTGATAAAGTAAAAGAGGAACAATCGGCTGCCAATTAGACCAGGCACTCGGCCAAGAGAATTATTTTTGTTAAAATCTCCTGATTTTCTTTTCTTCCCCGTCGGGCTTTTGAGCCAAAAAGAGATTTTCAGTTCTAAAGGGTCTCAGGGTCTCAGTGACTTTCTGATTCTTATAGATGATTTCTAAAAAAAGCTTTGTGCACTCACTGAGATAATTTTAATAAAAATAAGTAATTGAACTTTTGTGTTGCGATTTTTCAGTCTAAGAGCTTTCTTAAAAATCAAATATTTATAGTACACACACACACACACACACACATATATATATATATATATATATATATATATATATATATATATATATATATATATATATATATATATATATATATATATATATATATATATATATATTATACATAAATATACAATACATTTAATATTACTTTATATTATTCATAATATAAAAACAATCCTTTAAATTTTCCAAAGTTTTAAGGTAAATAGCAAGAGAGAGAGAGAAAGAAAACTTTAAAAATTCAAAGAAACGAAGCAAGATTTTCTAAGATAAATAAAAAGTCGTGACGGACTTCCAAACTTCCTCTGAATAATATTTAAAATAATACTTTAGTTTTATAATATTTCAAAAAAACTAATTTTATATTAATATAAGAGAAGTATGAAAGTTTATACTTAAGATCTTAGTAAAGTGAGTTGAATACAGTTGCGTCTGAGTTCTTTTGGTTCTAGTATTTAATCAAAAACAGAATTAGACACATGAGCACGTGCTTCATTAAACCATGAAGTCATTTTTAAAACAACTCGAGGAAACTGTCAGTTATCATAACAATAAGTCCTAGTAAAAATTAAACCACAGATAACAACACATATAAATATTTAATATTCAACCCTTTAAAAAAAAATTGTATTTAAAGTTTAACATTTTTTGTTCTTAAAAATACTTTTAGATCAAATGTATTTATTTAAAGAATTTAAAATATTGAAAATTGAAAATACAGGCTAGAAGTAACAATCCAACTCTGTTTCATAATAATAATTAATTAACTTGCTAACGAAAAATGAAGTTGAGGATATACCTACTCTTTTTGAAAAAAAAAACAGTTTATATATTTAAACCAATGGATGTAAGACGTCTAAGTGTCTTATGGTGGGATGATTCGCAGTGTCAAATGTTTGTGTGTAGTCTGCAATCTATAATCTTTGGCCTAAAAAAGTACAGGGCTGATTTCGATCAGGTTCGGCATACAATATCAGAAAAATCATACCCCGAGGCGAAATCGTAGTAGACAGGGTGACTGGCGTTATATGTGAAAAAATGAAGTGGCTTGTTCTAAGCCTCAGGGGCTACAAAAAACACAATATAAACCATGGGTCAAATATTAACCGTTCTCCCATAAGTTCAAATTTTATGATTTTTTTAAGATCGCATGTCTATGCTCATACAAACAGTAATTGCTCCAAAAGTATTAAAGCTAGAACAAAATTGTTGGTTTCGTTGTAAAGCTGACAAAATTTCATATCAGAAAAAAGTAATTATAATTTTCATTCTCAAATTACATGACCAAATAATATTTTTAAGAAAAAATAATAAAATCTTTCTTCTTTGTGGTTCCATAACTTAAAATAGAACCGAGCTTAAACTGTTCGGACTTCAGGAAAAACTTCCTCATTTACTAACGTTTCGATCAATATAAATATAATTACCTATTCATAGGGCGGAATTTTTAGTAAACTTCGCTTATTTTGTCAGCTTTACAACGAAACTAAAAATTTTGTTCTAGCTTTTATACTTTTGGAGCAATAAGTGTTTTTATGAGCAAAGGCATGCGATCTTAAAAAAATCATAAATTTGAACTTATGGCAGAACGGTTAATATTTGACCCATGGTTTAATATAGTGTTTTTTGTTGCCCCTGAGGCCTAGAACAACCCACTTCATTTTTTCACATATAACGCCAGTCACCCTGTATGCATGCATCGATAAAAATTATTAAGAGTTAAGAATAGAAAAGTATACGGGGCTTAAGTAAGTCCAAAAAAGTTGTTTTTATAAAATGTCTGTCAGTAGAAATTCAGAATTTCTATACATCAGAGAAAGTTTTGTGTTTTTCGGGCCGATTTATATATTTTTTGGTTAAAGCTTTTAAAGCCCTTGACGCACTCTATAATGTGAGGCTTTTTCTAATAAGAGTTTATACTGTCAAGAAATACTCTCTCTGTGCATTATCTTCCTCAATAATGACAAATAATACCACATTGGTGATGTGTAATGCTCCTTTGACCTTTACCGCTTTATTAATACCCAATACTATTCTTGATCAGGACAAGAGTGGAAAACAGATAAAAAAAAATGCATTCATTTTTCAAAAATATAGTTTAAATTACGATCTCTCATATACATAATAATGATCATATATTTTAGTTTCTCATATATAATATTGATTAATTATTATGATAAGTGAGAAATATAAGTAAACCTCTACTACTCCTAACTATTAGTTTCAAACTAGTAAGCACACCAGTAAAAGTTCAAATATATTTTTAATTTATTGCCCTTAATGTCACCTATTCATTTTATCTCCTGAAAATTTATTATTAGAGATTTCATTTCAGGAGATATATAATTAGATAGTTTTAATTTATTTATTTATTTACCTTTTTAGCAACTATAGCACCTAGGGCACTGGCCTTAAGTGTCCTTATACAGAAACAATGAATAAACAACGATTCTACTTTAATTGTAGGGAAATCCTAAATTAATATTTAAAAACAAAAAAAAAAAAAAAAAAAAAAAATACATTTACCTTTACAATTAACAACTTATGAATTCTGTGTAACTTGATATATCATAGGTACAACAATGCACGCAACGAATGCAAAGTAGAAGTCTGCAAGTGAATATTTTATTAAGCATTTAACATTTTTAAAGTCAAGAAGCGAATGTATAATAACCACGCAGCACTGACTGACATTTATTTTGTTGGAGATGCAATGAAAAAAATCAATGAATTCGTGTATACCTTTGTAGCTTAGAACATTCGTGGAATATACCTTTATAAAAAGAAGTAACCGTCCTCGGCTGGCCTATGGCCAGCCTGCAGCTGTTAGCTGTATAGAGCTGTATATGTATGGCTGAGCTGTATATGTTAGCTGTATATGTATGGTCAGCCTGCAGCTGTTCTTCATGTAAATTAATTATTTCAAATTTTAAATATTTTGTTATTGCTCAAAAAATAATAATGTGGGAATTACAATTTTTTTCTTCCCTCTACGAAAATAATACAAAGCTGTACATAACAACATTTATAGTACTCTATAAGAGCTTTCGAACGATATAAATATTATCATAGGTTTTGGGCATTTTGACCTTTGTAACCATGTTCTCTAGTATGTACCAAAATAATATTATAAAAATCTCTAGTAGGCTTTTGCAGGTTTAACTAAATGCATACAACAAAACAAAAACATTCTTTTACCAACTGTAACTGACCTCAAAGAGAAGCTCTGGAAGATGTGTTGTTAGGGGGTGATTTATTTAAGTCAACTAACAACTTCAAATATTTAGGAACCCAAATCACTAATGACAACAGTGTATCGGAGGAAGTAAGAGCTAGACTAACGGCAGGAAATAGGTGCTGCTTTTCCTTAATGAGGATTCTAAAAAGTAGACTCTTAAGTCGAGACTTGAAGATCAAAGTTTATCTAACTGTCATCTGGTCTGTTGTATTATATGGATCAGAGGCCTGGACTCTTATCAACTCTGATGAAAGCTGCTTACGGCGTTGGGAGAGAAAGCTATTGAGAAGAATCTTTGGCCCTGTGAACGAGGATGGAAGATGGAGACTTAGGCACAATGATAAGCTACATATTCTCTACGGCAAATCGGACCTGGTGGCTGAGATTAAGAAAAATAGGCTGAGATGGCTAGGTCACGTTGAGAGAATGCCAGAGAATAGGGCGGCTAAAAAGTTGCATGATGGTAAACCTGGCGGAAAAAGACTTAGAGGGCGTCCAAGACTGAGATGGCTAGATCATGTGGAGAACGATCTGAGGAGGATAGGAGTGAGGAGGTGGAGGGCTGTTGCACAACAGCGGGAACTCTCGAGGAGCGAAGTGTTGCAGGCCCAGGCTCTTCGAGAGCTGCAGTGCCGAGGATGACGAACTGACCTCAAAACATACATTTGGTACCATTTAATTTTCAAGTATTGCAAAATGCAAAAACTGAGTTTAGATGTTCCAGGTAACAAATAAGGCATGCGTACTGAGTTACATTCAAATCAGATCAAAAAAAAAAAAAAATCTATTCTTTTTTAATTAAAATACACTCTTTTATCCGACTGTCAACCTTTAAAATTTTTTTAAAAAAATGCCGACAACACTATACATTTTTATAAGTAATTTTAAAGAGGGCGTCGAGTAGCTGATAAATCTGCATTTATTTTTATTTTAAGAATTATCAAGCCAGGTATGTCCTCCATCATAACTTTGCATTGCCTTTTTGACGGGAAGTAAAGAAAGGTTCAAATATACTTTCGTTAGTAATTCTTCCATTTAAATCGGAAGAATTGATATTTTTTCAATAATTTCACCACGCTAACCTCTGTAAAAATGTTTGAAGAAACCTTAAAAAAAAAAAAATAAAATAATAATAATAATAGCAATTTATTCAATTGAGGTATCGCTGTAAAGGCCTGGATTATTGGGAAATAATGTCTAATACGTTTTCATTTTAACTACAACCTAAGCAATCATCTCTTAAAAACAGTTTTTTTCAATCTCACCTCTTTAAAAATTATAACAAATATTTACTTTTTGAAAGCTTTGCAACGATGTACAGCATAAAGGAATTGCATTACTTTGCCTTTTGAACTCCCTGTGTACCAAACTTTAAAGTTATTAAAACAAACAGATAGACCAACAGACAGACACGGGACCAAAAATGTTCCCTGATGTCTGAAACGGATTTCTGTCTTGGAATTTTTGAAATTGGAGACCAAAATATTTTTCGTTCTTCAGAACGATCACATAGCTTCCGTTACCTTCGGTAAGTTCGGAAGCAATTCAGTGTTTTAAACTTTTTTCCCGTCGGTTGTAGTGATACACATTTAAAGTTCCTAGCTATTCTAGAAATGGATAAACAGTAATGTCAGTAAGGAGTGACTGAGTAAGTTAGTTAGCCATGCGGCTTTATATTATGTAGAAGAAATGGAATAAATAGAAATAAAAATAAAAATTAAAGCAACTTAGTTAGAATTATACGAGCCTCATGAAATAAATAATATATTCATTGCCGTATTTATTTAAAAGGCGACAGCTATTATAGTACGTTTTACTATTTTCACATTTATTAAATAAACAAAAATTAATCATATTAAAGAGGCCCGGAAGTTAATGAGAAAAATAAATGCTACAATGAATTCCTTTTTATTTACTTATTTTCACTTCTTCTGCCTCCTGACTCAGTCGAGTGCTTTATTTGACCTCGGATATTTCCGCTTGGCCGTGCCCAAACTCGGCAATCCTCGGAAATGTTTTTCTGCACGAACTAAACTAAATTGGGTTTCGTTTCGACAGTTATTGCATTTATATAGATTCATTCGTACCTTTTTAATGCCTTCTTTTTTTTAAAAAAGCCACTGATGAAAAATATATCTCTAATTGGTGTAGCTATAACAAATCTTTGAATTTCCCTCTCAAAAAGAAGAGATTTATTTTTTCCGGTATCGTCGACTTTTTGCAGCCCTAAATCCCTTTCCATATTGAATTATTTTTTACTATCAATAATTTTATTAATAACATTTAGTTTATAACCAGTCATAACTTATAACGGCCCTGGAATTTTCAAATTAAAGTGGCTTGGAGTGCTCTCGTTATTATTCTCTGTTTTATGATCTAACCACCTCTCGGCCAATATTGCGGTCAATTTATAGGGTAGAATTGATTTGTAGAGCTTGTTATTACTCGCTTCGTATACACTATATACTCGATAAGTCAATAGCTTCAACAGCAACGCACAATAAAAAAAGAATATAATTCCTGTAATAATATAGTCTGCCAATTAGTCTGGCACATAGCTTCCTCGCCTTCTATTCCTTATACTTTAATGATTTTTATGCTTTTACAACCTAGTATTGTCAAATTTATTTAAAATCATATTTAAATTTATAGTTAAACCCCCATTATATAAATCAGTCAAATTTGATTTGATTTTTTACATTAATTAAAGTATCAATCAAACAGATTTAAAGTGTTCAAACGGGTCAAATTAATCTGAAGCTATCTGCGGCCTACTTTTGATTAATCATCTAAATTTTCGAAAAAAAAATCAGATGAGTGCTTTTGAAGTTATAGCTGTAAATACATTTATGTTTGCGCGCATCTGGAAGAGAAACAAATGGGCGCAGAAGTTCAAAACTTTATGGGTTAAACAATAGAGAAAATGTGGCTGTATTTAAATTTTATTTAAATCGGAAAAGTAGTTTTGTTGGTTCGCAAAAATTAAGCGACAAACTGATACGGTCCTAATATGTTCCCCCATGTCTGATAGGGATGATGTCTGTCCCTGATTTTTGTCTTGGAATTTTCGTTCTTCAGAACAAACACAAAGCTTTCATTACTTTTGGAGGGCTCGAAAGCAAAAATAATATTTGTATTATGTGCCCTAATTACACAAAATGAGTTTTCATGTTTATGAAACTCATATTATTCACAAATGAGTTTGAATTTTCATTATCTATATATATTAAATTAAAGTTTTGTCTGTACATTGGTCAGAATTGAAAATTTTTTGGATACTTTTTCATCATTTTAGACATTCTAAAAACCAAATCCGGCCTTAACTTTTTTCGTGTATGTATGTGTGTCTGTCGCCCCAGTCAGACTTTATAGGCGCAAAAGTGGCTAAATGAAATCGATTAATTTTTTTTCAGGGGTGAGCGCAAACATGTTGCGCAATTTTTAGGCTTGGTTTCTTCTAAAACTATTGAGTAGAACCAAAGTTATTAACAATTTTATAAAAAAAACAGTATATAAAACATAACCTAAAAAAATAGGTTGACCCGCCGTAAACAAACCCCACAGACTTGCTATTATATTATTACTTTACTACTATTATTATATACTTCTAGACCACCTAGAGACTTGCGGTTTTTGGCGTTTGGTCGGAAATTGGCCTAAGCTCATTGAAAAAATCCGAAAAGTTAAAAAAATATATCCCCCCCCCCTCCCCCTAAAATTATAGATGGCGGACGCACTTTAAAGTTTTTTTAGAGGCTTATTGTGGCTAAACGGTAAGTTGTATCGACAAGCTGATTGCGCCAGTGGTAACTAATTTTAAAAGATCTACTAATTTGGTCCTATTACTTTTTGTCGTAGTTTCCTCGGTTCTACCTTAAATAGAGCTAAATTTTATTTTTTAAAAAAGAAATTTCATTTTGAGCGCTTATGGCGTCCGCAATTGTTGACCGATTTAATTTCTGATTGGAGGGCTTAAACCTCACACTAACGCTCTTTAAATCGAGTATTTATTATTTTATTAATTGTTTCTAGAACTAGAGTTATTAAATATTTGCTGGTGCAACTGCCGTATTGAATGAAGAGGCTGGTAATTAAATGATGCACCATCATTGTTGATGATTGTTCAATGACTTCCCAGTCTAATTAAAGCAGTCCCAGTCTAATTAGCATTGTTAGTTATTACTATATTACTTAGTTTCTACTGGCTATTTTTAATATTGTATATATATAGAATCCAAACTATGATTTGGAGAGTATTATATTCTTAATAATGGAATTAATGATGTGTAATATAGTCCTGATTATATTCCTAGAAGGCTTTGGAAACAAAACTATTTAGGAATTTAATTTAATTGCTAGGCCTACATGATTATAGGAAACATAGCCACTAATACCTAGCATGAGACCCGCGAGGAGCGCGGGGTGAGAGCTAGTATTATATAAGTCTAGGTCAAGGGACTCCTAGTTAATTTTTAGTCGGCTAGTAGTTAGACTCTTGAAAAGTTTATCAGGCAGTCAAAATCTGAAATTTAATGTAGAAGAGAATATCTATACTTGCCATATAAAAGAGCTTTGCATTTCATAGTTCTATGCTTTGAAAAGTCAAACTTCATTGATATGGACTCTACATCTATTCGATATCTGAGATTTTGACAGGGGCAAGTGCTGCTAGTATAAGCTACTTGTCTTCATCAATAGTAAGTGCATTAATATATATTCATGAGATAATGTAATATACTGTTATGTCACAGAGATTAGGTAACATTCGATCAGATATGGAGAAGCAAATTTAGTTTACTGGAATACCTTGTATGAGCACGGAATGGCATTTATCTTTCGACACCAATGACATCCTAAAATTTCCTTTTGAGAGCGTCATCAGAGAACAGAACCTACTTATCATAAGCCAACAGGATTTGTCAACTATTCTTGAACTAGATATATCATTTTGACGTAGCTTCCAAATAAAACAGCCATGTCCAATTACCTTAGTAAAAAGTGTTTGTTTTGCTTCCGAGCTTACAGAAGATAACGGAAGCTACCGTTTTGAAGAGCTAAAAGTTTATATTTCTCAGCTTATTTCAAAAATTTCATAAAAATCATCAAGTAAGTTATTAAGATATGTTGGTTCACAAAAATTGAGCGACACACAGACCGACAGACCGATAGACTAACAGTCAGACACGGAACCAAAAATGTTCCATGATGTCTGAAACGGATTTCTGTCTTGGATTTTTTTAAAATCGGAGACCTAAAAATTTTTCGTTCTTCAGAAAGATCACATAGCTTCCGTTACCTTCAGTAAGCTCAGAAGCAATATGACATGTTTTCAACCAAAAACACAATTAATATGTCTTTATATCGACGCAATAATGCTTCTTAAATCAACAGCTGATACAAATTAAATCGAGATTTTTCTGGGTGTCCCCTTAAGTGGACACTGACCGTTAACGAAAAAAATTACATTTTTGACTCGGCCTATAAAGAGTTTTAACATTAGATATTTTAGTTTTGAATCTTTTAGTACGCACATTTAACATTTTTATGATATTAAATTCAATCATGATTAAAAAATGGTTATTTATCGAGCCTAATAATAACATACAGGCATTTTTGCATGTAATAAATTATTGAATTTAATATTAAACAATCTTAAATGTCCATATAAAAATATTAAAAACCTTAATATCTCTTAATATTGGAATTAAATTAGTTCAGAATTGGTTCTTTTTAAAGAGAAACCCCTTTAATTTTTAACATTTTTACTTTCACAATATCACACTTTTGTTTTTATAAAAGGAGTAACACTCTAAAGAAGAATATTCCTTTAGATTGTTACCCTCTTGTTACTTTGTAGAATAAAGTTATTTTTGTCTGAGAACATACAAAAACCTTAAATTTTATTGTGAAAATGTAAAATACGGACTAAAACCTTGAAATAAAATAATAGATACATTTCATAACAACTTAAAAGACAAAACTGAAAAATTAAAAAAAAACTAATGTCATTTACAAAATAGATTGTAAAGATTGTGACAAAGTGTATATCAGAGAAACTATACAACATTTAGAAAGCAGAATAAAACAACACTCATACGATATACAAGCCAAAAATGGAAAAACTGCCATAGCTATTCACTCTGCTAGCCTAAATCATCAGATTAATAAAGACATCATAAAAATGTAGAACTGGATGTAGAAAGAAATGATTCAAAAAGGAAATACCTTGAAGCTGCATATATAGCCATGACTGATAACTCCATACATTTTAAAAATGACTCAAAAGATATAAATAAATATTATGCTGCTATCCTTAATATAAAAAAATAATTAAATTAGTCACTTTTAAAGTTTCCCACCTATCTACACATCTCCCTTAACCATCACCCCCCCTTGTAAGTTAATCAACATACACCTTAAGATTTAAATATTTTCAAATCATAACTCCCGCCTAAATCTAATAATAATTATGCTTTAAAAATAATTAATATTGCTTTACAAAAACTTTATAAAAAAACTTACTAAAATAATATATTTTAACTACAATCTACAAATATTCTATTCAATTTTAAAAATAATTTGTCATAAAATTGAAATAAAAACGAAGGTTTCACTTCGGTTACCTCAGAAGTTACCATTTTCTATGTTTCATGTGTTTTGTTAATTTGTTAATTTTTTGTAATTGTTAATTTTTATCGTTTATAAGTTTTTAAAAACTGTATAATGAATCTATGTGTGAAGGAATTCTTAATTTCATCTATTTTAAATCTTTATTTTGACAACACCAACTTAGTTTGAGTAAATGTGACTAGATCCACTCATGATCAGGTAACAATCTAAACGTTATTATTAATTTTCAATGTTTAAATAAGTTACGTTTTTATTTTTATAAAAATCCTACTTACCAAATTTGTAAATTATATGTAATGATGTTTTGAGCATGATTATGTCCCGGAGGGGGACGAAATATAGCCAATTCTAACTACCACTACTATGAGTTGTTAACTTGTACTATGTATACCCTAATTAACCTACCTAAAAATAAGTAATAAAAAGTTATTTTTGGTGAGGGACGTATTTCTTATTTTACTTCAAAAGAGGGCAGAGATAGGTTCAGATTAGTGTTTATTTATTCTGATGCGTGGAGTAAATAAAGCATGCAGCATTTAACTCGTGTTTAGTATAAGTATGGTTCGGTGAATGAGAATAAGTTGTGTATTTCAGTAAAGTCTATTTGTTCCTAAATAACGTTTTCCTGCATTTATTCTGTTTAAAGGTTAGTCTATGTGTACATAAGTAGTGAGTTGATCAAAGATGAATTTAGTAAAAGCAATTCTTGGTTTGTTTGCTATGCTACGAAGGTTACAGAGCAGTATATTGAGTACACATTACTGTGTATGTGTACACTCAACTAAGCAACAAGCTATATGACCGTATCTACATGTGAAGTCCACTAGGTCGAAGTAAACATAATTTAAATCAAGTTCAAGTCCAGTGAATAACTTCGCTGTCGTATTATGTTATCCATTGAATAGTGTACGTATTCCTTACTTCTAATTTATCAGTAATATATTTTATCTACGATTGATACGAAATATAAACATTGTATCTCTGTTTAGATGCGTAGAAAGTGATTCTTTACGTACTTGTATTCATTGCGCATGCGCGTCTCATAGTTCTGAAGAATTCCTCTTCTTTAGGAATTCTCTTCTTTACCGCCCTAGGGCGGTAAAGAAGAGGAATTCTTTAGCTTTACGCACGATTAGCGAGTTTGTTTACATTTAACAAAACTAATTTGCTGTTCTTTTATTAAAGTAACTGTTTATATAGTGTTTTTAGTGAAAAACAATGAGTGGATCAAGTGACTTTGACGAAAATGTGGAGAATAATACTCCTCCAGAAATAATTAATTCGGCAAAAAATACAACTCAAGAATTAATGCCATCTTTATCAAGAGAGAGATACGAACTTACATACAGCAAGTTTATTTATTTCTGTATTTATTATTTAAATCTAACAATCGTAGATAAAGTACGGTACGCAACTCGTGCGAAAACGGCATTTTGCATTGCTCGTGTGGTTTTACTACCATTATCGGGTGCAAACTCCACACTCGCATGCAAAATGCTACTTTTCACACTCCACGCGTAATGGACTATATTGCAGTGAAAATATTTATTTTAACTCTAGAACAACCCACACATTTTTTTTACGTAAACTCCACACAGAGGTCAGTGAGACCCCAATTAATTAAAGATTTTCTTTTTCAATTATTTATATATTTTTGTAAATATAATTTGTCATACTAAAAATACCATTTAATTTTGATCAAAAGAAATAAGGATTTTAAAATTAAATAGTATATATATATTTTTTCATCAAACGTTTTTTTTTAGAAAAAATTGTACTTTAAAAAAAAATATATAAATAACATTTTGTGTTCGTTAGATTGGGTTAATATTTTTTATTTATATATATATTAAGAATTGTTTTACTGAAAACAGGAACAAAAATTATAGATTTTTTTACATACTCTGTCAAAGTTAAGCATTTTTGGCCTTTCATCCTTACTGTAATCCACAAAACCTTCAACTTAAATGAAGTTGTTATGTACGTCTACTAATAGTAATAAATGTTTTATTTTGGAACTTTTGACAGACTTAAACATTTTAGCAGCCCAAAAAAACACAGCCACACAGGGGTCTATGGGACCCCAACTCTAGTTCTAATAAATACTGTTAGAAAACTGAAACTAATAACATAGATATTGTTGTCAGTATAAACACAGAAAGGTTTAAAGGTAAATTAAAAGGTAGTTTAAGTTTAGAGAAATACCAAAAAAACTTAATTTTAGTTTGTATGGGGTCTGTGGGACCCCAATAAGTCGTTCTAGGGTTAACATGAGAAAAATTGTATTGATGAACGATAATAATTATTAATATTATCTTCAGTTATTATTATTCTTAAAATCAGTTCTCAATCAAAGTCCAAATTATAAAGATAACATGTTTTATTTAATCAAAGTTTTTACTTAGGAAACTCCAACAAACAATCAAAGATAAAACACAAAGAACAACAGGAGAACAAATGTGGCTTTAAATAAAATATAATTTTAAAAATTTACTGAATGATTACGTATCATTAAAAACAATTAATGATAAGTATAACAAAGCAATATGAATATTCTTTTAAAAAGTAAAATGTGAAAACATAATACTAGAGTTTAATCAACAGAAACAGAATTATAGTGTGAAGAATGTAAGAGCCTTTAATCAATTTTTATAACAAATTTTTTTATATAGATAAACAAAAAAAATCCACTTTTTATAGGTGACCATCAACTAATTTATATTCATATATAAAGATAGTAAGGTAATTTTCAATTTATAGAGAAAAGACCTCACGATTTAACAATTAAATAAAATTTAAAATGAAAGGCTGCCTCCAAGAAATTGGAGAGCAAGCACGTCCTACAACAATATATAGAACAAATTTTGAGAAATCTATTTTAGTTACACAGGGTCACCCAGTTTTAAAGGGATAAAAAATAAATCCTGATTCTATGGCCCAAGATGTACAGAAACGAGATATAATATGCCTTACGCAATTCTCAATAGTTTTCGAGATATTTCGATATATCAATTGCTTCGATACATTGTTCTTTTCTCAAATAAAATGCGTAATAACTCAAAAACAAAAAGTTATAGAGTTGCTGTTTTCACCATTAGAAATAGTATTATATTTGCATTAAAATAACTTACAATATAACCTACGTAATAAATTCAAAAAGGAACTTACACTCATTTAAAATGTAAAGTTAGAGTAGTTTAAAAAATTTATTGATTTTGAAAACTACCATAACTTTGTTATTATCGTAGTCACCATTAAAGTCTGAAGAGCATAAACACTGACCCATTTCATTACTTTTGAAATGATATAACATAACTTAAACATTGTTTAAACTTTCCCTGAAATATGCTTAAAAAACTTCAATAAGGTAGCAAAAACTTTCAGTACAAATGTAAACAAAACATTTCTTTGTATTAGATTAACTTTGCATTTGATTTATTGTAAGAAGTGTTTTGTTTGTATTTGTTTTGTTTTTTAGAAAATTGTAAAAAGCCTTCGCGTGCAACGCTCGCATAAACGAGAACTTCAAATTTAAAATTGGAATTTTAGGTCGGGGAAAAATCTAACTTCATTTATTCAATGAGACAAACATTTTTTTTATAATACAAT
Source organism: Gerris lacustris (assembly GCA_951217055.1). NCBI lineage: Eukaryota > Metazoa > Arthropoda > Insecta > Hemiptera > Gerridae > Gerris > Gerris lacustris. The sequence continues at coordinate 139,212,157 of OX578276.1, forward strand.
TTTTTATTTTAGGTTTATACAATTGTTAGGTTCCCCCACCTCTGTATTTGACCAACCCCTTCAATAGTACAGCGAGCCGGACCTCGACACCAGGCGACCAAGCTTCATTCGCTATCTGTACACTGTTGTATTCACTTCTGCGATCACGTTATCGAGCTGCTCTCAAACTATAAACCTACTCTCACTCCTACCGACTTTTGCTTTACAAATTTGAACACTTTTAATATTTCCACGGTGATAAGTCTTAAGTAATATTATATAGGAAAGTACAACCTTTTCTTATAATATTTGGAAAATAATAAATATATTTTTATAATCAACAAAACATCACTCTAGTTGACATGACAAGACATGTCACACTGCTCTTCCATTTCGTTATATTTATTTTACATACCCTCATAAACATTATATATAATATAACAATAATGTTAATATAACAATAAAGTACAATAGAATGCGAGGAAGCTATGTGCCACACTAATTGGCAGTTTATTTTTATTTTTGTCCACTCAGCAATATGTCTTGGAAGGGTCCCAGTAGCTAATGTAGGAGAGCTCTGGGTTCGTTTCCCAGACTGAGCCCCTCAATGTCCACCCAGCATTGTTTAAATAAATGGAAAGCTGGTAAAAAGATTTAGCGCCACCAGGTTTCAGCCTGGAAAACCATGATCGACCATGGTGCCATTGTGGTTTGATAACGAATCGATCTAATAAGTCCAGAGTTGAGAAGACATTGTTTGCCGACCAATACTCATGTTTTAAGGGATTTGGTTGTCTGGTATCAATCCAGTATTGAATTGGTCCAAGGCTGCTCGGGCTTGATCAAAGGACCTTTTTGTGGTCTTCGGGTGTAAGCCCCTAAATTAAAAAAAAAGAAAAAAAGTTTGGTGTCGTGGGACACACGGTAGGAATGAAGTTCCTTACGCTTTTCATTAAATATAAATTATAAATTCACACTGCTAAGTATACGTTGCTAACTACTTATATCTACATGGCGGAGTTAGATGGAGACAAAATTAAAAGTAACTAACTATTTGACTTAGCCGAGTTAAGGCAAAATTTAAAAAAAAAATGTTTTATCATTGAAGCGAGCATCTTGCAATAAATATTTATTGAATATTGAGCGAAAAGTTAATCATAATGAGTTTATTATTAAATGGTAAGGTTTTAGTAAGTAGGAAATAGGACTGTTCTCTACCTACCCGGCCTACTAATTTAAAATATTATACAATATATCACTTCCTCACACAAAAACTTCTGCTTGTATCAAGTTGAAATTTTACATGCCTGTTTCTATTGTACTTTAGACGATGTGAATGAAGTTTTATTAAAATCGTTATTAAATGCAGTGAAAAATGGCTATAAGGTGTAAGAAAGAATAAACATCATTTTTTCACAGGAAACGTTTCGACCCTTATTAAGGTCATCTTCAGTCCTTTATTCAAAATTTAATTTGTCACGTCGAAAATTTAAATCTCCAATATAAATCTCCATTTATCTGAATTTAAATCTCCATAAGAGAGTGTCAGGATATAATAATTACAAATAACTAATTGATGGTTAAATCAGATTTAAATAAATTAAATATTAATACGATGTTCCGGTAAGGAACTTCGTTCCAACCGGGTGTCCCGCGACACCACACGTATTTTTATTTTTTTTTTTCGAATTCACTCCCGGACTCCACACGCTGAAACGTGCCAGAAGGAACTTTGTTCCAAAAATCATCTTCAATTTACAAAAAAAAGACATCACAATTTAACGATCGAATAAAATTAAAGTGAAATGCTGCCTCTGATAAATTGGTGGGAAAGAACGTCCTACAAAAATATAATAAATTAATTTCAACTAATCTATCTTGGTTATATTTATTTTTTATTCTTCCTACTCAACAATCTGTCTTGAATTATAACACTGACAGGAAATAGGAGGTATGTATTAGGTTACCCTCTATTTGGTTATCTTGACAGAAAAGTCGAAAAGTTATACTTTATCCAAAACACTAAGGCGTTTTCTTTTCTCTCTGAAATCAGATACGAGCATTTGCACATCCTCAGTTTGGAGTAGGGAAATCTCCACCAATACAACAGAGTGTAAGATAACAGGCGTTGACAGAGGTAGAAAACAATACAGAAAAACAATATAGGGCCGGACGTGGGTCCCTGCGGCACAAACCCCTGTCTTAGCCACCTTCCTTGTTTGCCAACTGCTTCCAATTCAACCAATGACAACAAGGCCCACAACATGCCCAAAACCTCTTTCCTTATTCATATCCACAGATTCCGTATTCTTCTCAAACTCTTCCATTTTGAGTCTTTTCCATTTTCGCCATCTTTTATCGCCTCTTCTTTCCTATTGATTTTTCTTCCAATTTATTTGTTATCAGCAACCATCTCTTGGTTAATTTTATTCAAACATTAAAATAAACTAGGCATCGCGTGGCTCTATTATTGAAGCGAGCGTATGGAAATAAATATGTATTGAATATTGAAAAAATAGATAATCATGAATCATGATGAGTTGATAGATATAGTAGTTGATAGGTATAGTAGTATTACAGCGGCTAGTAGTAAGGGAACCACCCTGCATTCTTACTATTCCTCTAACCACACATCTTTAAACGTTTAGGCCCGCTTTAATAGTTTTAACGATCTTTATTAATTTATAGCTGTATCGCTGTTGGTTTTATTGAAAAATGTTATTTGAAAAAAAATGTTGTCTCATCGAATAGATAATGTTAAATTTTTTTCCCGTCCAAAAATTCCAATTTTAATTTTACAGCGCACGCTTACGCGAGCGTTGCGCGCGAACGCTTGGGCAGACAACGTTGTCGAACGAACTCGTCCTGAGCATTGGTAAAATGAACATGTATATCAAATTTCATCGAAATCAGTAAATTTTTACTCATGTTATCGTCGTACGTTTCAGACACACAGACACACAGATACACAGACACACAAACACGGAGCATATTTTGTTGAGTGTAGGAAGCTCGCTACGCTCGCTTCAATTATTACTCTCAGAATACTAGGCATCGCGTGGCTCTATTATTGAAGCGAGCGTATGGAAATAAATATGTATTGAATATTGAAAAAATAGATAATCATGAATCATGATGAGTTGATAGATATAGGGTATGATAGTAGTACAGCGGCTAGTAGTAAGGGAACCACCCCGTATTCCTATTAATGTATTCCTCTAACCACACATCTCCCTGGCTAAAAGTATTAATAAAGCAGGGATTATTAATACTTTGAGCCATCTTTATTAATTCATAGCGGTGTCGCTGTTGGTTTTACTGAAAAATGTTCGTCTCATCGAATAGATAATGTTAGATTTTTTTCCCGTTCAAAAATTCCAATTTTAATTTTAAAGCGCACTTTTACGCGAGCGTTTCGCGTGAACGCTTGGGCAGACAACGTTGTCCAACGAACTCGTCCTGAGCATTGGTAAAATGAACATGTGTACCAAATTTCATTAAAATCAGTCAATTTTTACTCAAGTTATCGTCGTACGTTTCAGACACACAGACACACAGACACGTAGCATATTTCGTTGATTGTAAGAAGCTCGCTACGCTCGCTTCAATTACTCAGGTATATTAACTAAAGCCTATAATATATTAAACAAACTTATATATTTTTTAAAAAAATAGCGATTTATTCATAAAAACAACAAATCTTATAAAGATGAATGTTAGAATTATGGTAGAATTTCCTTAAATTTTAATAAAAATTTTTGGTAATTTCTATGGAGATATTATCAATTATATTTATCTCAGTATAATTATATTTGATTATCATCGCTGATTTTATGTTTTAAAAACATTAATTTCAATGCGCAAGTTTTAATCAGAGAAAGAAATGATTATTCAATACTTGGATACCATATGAATAAAACATCATACTTAATGGCTTTTCGAGTGAATCCCTTGGGCTTTTAAATATTTTCATATAGAAAATACATTTTTGTTCAATGTTGCATAAAATAATTGATAAACTGTATTTATAATTTTTTTTATAAGTTTTTATACTTAAAAGAAAAAAAAATAAATTTCTATTTTCCGATAATATATTCATTTTTTGTTGATAATAAAATCAGTTTTAAATAAATATTAATGTTCATTGTTATTATTATTTAAAACTACATGAAATTGAATATTAATAACGGACCCCAGAAACAAAAATAATTTTGCGTATGCAATTAACTAAATGTTAATTATTTAGCGTTACTGACTTATTATTTATAAATTAATATATACCTAGTAAATATTCACATGATTTCACCGACAAATACCAATATGGGTTCATTATTTAGCCTCTTTTAATTAATTAAATAAAGTGGCAAAAACTGTAAAATATTGCGTGGTTTTATGATAATGTAAATAAAAAATAATGATAATTACTGTGCAGATGGAGTTTTTTACCTGACAAACCTCATCTATGTTTAAACAGAGTGACCCGAGATAAAATGTTATAACGAAACTGGCTGATTCTATGGATCAAGTGCAACAAAAAATGTCGAGTAAGCATATGCCCATTTCTCAATATATCGATTTATTTTTTTTTTTGTTTGCCTGATATTTCAAAAACTATATGAAATAGAGAAATTGGGCTAAAACATTTTAAAGAGCATAAACAACCTTTTAGAATCACTCATTTATTTCCAAATGATCAGCTGCTAAGCATCTTTTAAGTCCTGTTACATATGAAAATTTGGATTTTAAAAATTCGACCACGAAATTCCTGAGCTTTCTACTCTTAATTGAGGAATGTTAGAAGTGTGGCAATTCCAGGAAAAACTTCTGCTTTTCATAAGCTTTCAACTGGTATAATTAAAGTTTAAGATCAACGGACTAGTTTTTGAATTATGGTGGATTGAATGTTACCAGACGTGAAATTTGTCGGTCAGGATCACAACCAATTCTTGTACAAATGCAAAAAAAGGTTTAAACATGGACCTGGAACAGCTTCGTTTTCGAGATATTAGCGAAAAACATTGAAAAGAGACATCACTTTTAGGCGTTTATCCATACAATTCTCAAATACTACGTTTTTTAGTCATTCTACTCCTTGATTCAAATATTGTAGAGAAAAAAATTTTTCGTTGACTGTGTTATCAATCCCAGCTCTGTACATCAAACCCCTGATTTTCAGCAAAATTTCATAATTATACACCCTAACACTTATTAGTCAATTCATTAAGGTGATTTCCGTCAAAGCTCAATTTTAAAGGATTATGACATAGAGAGCTAATATTACAGCTATTATTAGGACATAATCTTGTAGAGTCTACAAGATTATGTAGAGCTGGAAAGTTGTTTTTAGATGGTCATGTCAGTGTTCAGTTTCAGTTTTCGTTTTATTTCATTCCGGACTGTGGTTTTTATTTACGCGATCTGCGCTTCTTACGCGCTTTCTTTATCCGTTCTGTTCTCAGTTCTATCTTTAGTCTAATAGTAAAGTGTAGGCAGCCTCCCTAATATAAGGGTAATTAGGGGGGTAATTGTGGTAATTAGGGTCTGTGTTCTTTTACAAGAATGGAAAATTTCTATAAATTTCACCAAAAACTCCATACATACATTTTCTATAAAGGTACTACGCAGGAAAAAATCGAATAATGCCAGTATAGTGAATCAAACGATAGTTAATTATTTTCTCTTCCACAAAAATATTATTGAGGGTCTAAACATAAACAATAGGGACAATCTAGGGAGAAAGAACCATGAGAAAATGTACTATAGTTGAAAGAGGATCTTTCAACAAGGGTACAGGTGTAAAGGCTTTTTCACCAACAGATATATTTTCTTCTTCTTCCTCTCTCTTTAGCAGCCATTTCAGTCTCTTTATATTAGCTCAATTTAGTTTTGTCTTTTCAGTTCCCTTAATTTGAAGCGTTATTATTGAGAGGGGCTTTTTTTGGTCCAGTAGTATATCTTTTAACTTTATCTCGCCCTTCGTTAAATCCTGTTTAAGTTTTTGCTTTGTTACCGTTGGGAATTTTTGATGCTGTCTCAAATTGCTATTTTGGAAAGATCACCATCACTAGCCTCTTGTTTTTTGTTTTTATTCTTCTATAGTTATTAGGTAAAGTTTCATAGAAATACATATGTATTGTTTAACTTATTTATTTATATATCTTACAGCCCATCCATAGTTACCAAGTGAGTTGGGTATGCATAAATTAATGTGCATGGCACAAGGTATCCTGAATCCGCATATTAGCAAATGAACTTCCTCTCAGCCAAGCAGACATTGGCATGTACTGTTACACCGTGACTTGGTGTATTTCTGTACGTGTGTTCAACTGGACGGGAGACAATGCATCCTCCGAGCACACTAAGCAAACTGATGGACGTTGCTCTTGAGCTAATTGTATATGTGTGATTAGTGCATATGTGTATAGTTCGGGGCCCATTGTTGTTATTCTGAGATGCCCTAGTACAGGGTTTTCCGCTATTTACCGACGTGTAGCTAACACACACACTCTCTAAAGAGCTATTATTAAATTTAAAACTCATTTTAAGAGTAATATAGAGGTGAAATTAAGTAGTGTCCTTACTCTAGAATATGACATTCAAAAGTTAGAAAATAAGTCAAAAAGATTACTAGTTGAATAGATGTAGTAACTGAATAGAAAGAAGAAAAAGTAGCAAAGGATAGTAGGTGAACAGGAAGTAGAAATTTACATAAATCGAAACAAAGGGCTTAATAGGAATGGGAAATAATTAAAAAAATAGACGGCCAATTGGTGTGGCACATAGCTTCCTCGCATCCTATAACTACTTTATTGATTTTATGCTTCTACAAGCCATTATTGTCTAATTTGTTTCATTGATCCCCCCGTTTTTTTAATCTCTCAAAATTGTTTTATTTTTTTACATGCATAAAAGCATCAATTTAGCAAAAATTGTAGAGCGCAGACAGTTCAAATTAATCTGGGACTGTCTGCGGGTTAATTTCGATAAACTATAAAAGTTTCATACAAATCGGAAAAGTACTTTTGAAGCTGTAGTTGTAAATAAATGTATATTTGTGCGCATGTGGAAGAGAAACAAGTAGGCACAGAAGGTTGAAACTTATATGGGACCAACAATAGGCTAATCATGGCCTACCATCCAAATTTCATTAAAATCGTACGTGTAGATATGTTGGTTCTCAAAAATTGAGCGACAAACAGACCGACAGGCCGATAGACTGAATGACCGACAGACAGACACCGAACCATATATAAGTTCCCTGATGTCTGAAACGGATTTTTTTCTTGGAATTTTTGAAATCGGAGACACAAAATATTTTCGTTCTTTAGAACGATCACATAGCTTCCGTTACCTTCGGTAAGCTCGGAAGCAAAAAATGAATAGATAGATGAAATGCTTGCCACTTAAGAAGAACTAGCAACATTAAAGGAAGGAGAGCCTGTTAATAGAAAGAAATATTAACTAGTGGAGAAGAAAATATGAATTTAATAAGAGCAGAAGAAACAAGACGATAAAAAAGTAGAAATATTTAATTCAGTTTATTTTTTAAAATATTACTTCTGCAGCCAATGAAAGAGCGATTTTTTTTTTTTTACCAACGATTCCTGGATATTTTCAATTTGGGGAAACTCAAAAATAATACATATTTTTGGAGGCGGGTAAATGTGGAGGGCCCATGGTAGTCGTTAGGGGGGGCCATTGGGTTTCGTATATTGTGCAGAGTGGGTTGAGTCAGAAGAGGGGAAGTGCGGGAACGGATAAATCATTACAATTAGATTAGCAACGGAGGGCCCGTGCAGTGTGTGAGGTAGGTAGTCGTGTACATGTGTGTTTGTCTTTTTAGCTATTGTGCCGATATGTAACAGTTTATCTGGTACCAATTTCCCCCACAATTCTCCAACATCCCTCCACTCCAGAGTGAATATGTGCTCTAACGGTCCCGATATAATAATGTCGGAATGGAATTTTCCCTACTGTTATATATCACAGGAGCTGAGGGGTAAGCGGCAGGCTCTAAGTGGGGTGAAACACAGGACAGTCTCTAGTAGGCCAGTTGTGGGGGACTAATGGCGCTCTCTATCTCTTAACTCCACGTCCCATTTAACAAAATTCTATTTATTTTCCACAGAGCCGGCGATAAAATATAGTTTTACCTATTGCTTTCCTTATGATGATATCGCAAATTTACTTCATAAACAATACTCTCCTCTTTATCAAGCCACAAATAACAACGATACCAGAAATTACGATACCTCTTATCACAGTTATTTATTTGAGCATTAACACTTCTTTATTCGATTTACAACAGAGCAATTAGCATTCGGAACTATATTGTTACTAGAATGGTCTCTCTCTAAACTTAGCATTAAAGGCGGTAATTTCGAGCAACACTGGATTGAGGAGCGTATAAATGTTTATCGTTTGTTAAACTTTATAATCTTGATTTGTTAAAACTCTCAGAGTAATTCTAACAATAAATTGTAAAACTTGCACACGTTTTAGCAGATTTCACTCACTACTTCTAGATTACTATTATTTAAGAAAGTTAGAAATGTATTATTTAAAGTAAGTCTATAAGTATTGAAATTGAATTGAACTCTTTTGAATAGATATGAGCAAACTAATAACCAAAGCCTTACCTATTAAACAGAGCAACAAAACTAAGCAGCGTTGTGTATCGAATTTATATTTGGTAATTGGAAAGGAAAAAATGTTTATCTACGATTGATACGAAATATAAACATTATATCTTTGTTTAGATGCGTAGAAAGTGATTATTTACGTACTTGTATTCATTGCGCATGCGCGTCTCATAGTTCTGAATAATTCCTCTTCTTTACCACACTAGTGCGGTAAAGAAGAGGAATTCTTCAGCTTTACGCACGATTAGTGAGTTTGTTTACATTTAACAAAACTAATTTGGTGTTCTTTTATTAAAGTAACTGTTTATATCGAGTTTTTAGTGGAAAACAATGAGTGAATCAAGTGACTTTGAAAATGTGGAGAATAATAATCCTCGAGAAATAATTAATTCGGCAAAAAATACAACTAATGAATTAATGCCATCTTTATCAAGAGAGAGATACGAACTTACATACAGCAAGTTTATTTTTTTCTGTATTTAATATTTAACTTTAACAATCGTAGATAAAGTACGGTACGCAACTCGTGCGAAAACGGCATTTTGCATTGCTCGTGTGGTTTTACCACCCTCGCTTTCGCTCGGGTGCAAACTCCGCACTCGCATGCAAAATGCTACTTTCCGCACTCGACGCGTAATGTACTATTTAACATTTCCCATTGGTACATCCCCCTGCCTTAGATTAAACTCCTGTGATAGTAGTAGGAATCTATGATTATATAAAATGTATATTATATAAATGTTAGGCTTAAATAAAACGAATTTATACATATATTTAACTGAGTGGATTTTAACCAATTTTGATGCGTACATAAACAACTGTCAAAATTACTAAACATTTTTTGTTATAAGGATATCTAGAATTCCCATGGATAAAATATAATTTCAAAAATTTCCTAATTATTAATGGATTCCGACTGTTGGAGAAGCATGGCTAAGAAGTGATACCTCGTAACTACCAAATTGGTAGTTACCAATGGTGATTTTGAGGTTTTCATTATATCGGCCTTGTGAGGTTTGTCTGCAAGTACATGCGAGATTTTGTAAGTAAAAAAAAATCCTTCAGATAGAAAATGGGCAGTCGTGACATCTCGTATCAGATTTGCAAACTATTTGTTATGTTATAGCTTGTAACTACACCTCGTATGTGTTTTTGGTGTATGTGTTTTGGTGAAGGTTAGTTGTGACACCTCATAACTGAGCTGCTAATTCGTAAGTGAGACCTCGTATGTGTTTTGGTGAAGGTTAGTTGTGACACCTCATAACTGAGCTGCTAATTCGTAAGTGAGACCTCGTATGTGTTGCACTTTATTAAAGAAGTGACATAGTGATAACTCGTAACTACATAATTTTATGAACTGTTATAATTTGACTGTTACCAATGTTTCAGAAGGGTTACATGTTATACAAATTTATAAAACTCGTAAAAAGCTTAGTCAGTTAAAGTAAATTTATTTTTTTGGGCTTAAATCTTAAACAACTTATTTAAGTATTAACTTTTTAGCTTCAGTCTAGACTAATTCCCCCTGCATTTAACTTTGTCCTTATATCCCCCCCCCCCCCTTAGGAATAATCTTAGAAATTTCTTCTTGGCAGACTTCATCTTTTAAATTTCCAGGTTTTAGTGCCATTAGTTCCGGTGATATAATATTATCGAATTTTTGTATATAACTGGCGGTCATGTTGATTCAAAATGGTGGAACTTTCTTAGTGAACGCTTTGAAATTCAGAAGGGTAAATATGTCGGATCTGACCCACTTCGTCTAAATAACTACTTCGATAAAGGGATATTTAGTCTAATGTATATTGGGACAAGGGAATATAACACTTTTATACACAGAAGTGTGATATTCCTTTGTCCCAATATACATTAGACTAAATATCCCTTTATCGTAGTAGTTACTTAGACAAAGTGGGTCAGATACGACATATTTACCTTCAGAGGTTTCAGAGATATCGTGAAGAGTTTGTCAGAGGTATTTGGATTTTATATCTTATATATTTACATCCAAGCTTACTTTCACGTTTTAAGATTATTTTGTTGATTTTGGTTTAACACAGCGATTTGATGTATTGGAGCAAAATAGAATTATAAGACCAATTCCTACCAATTTATAATAAGACCTATTATGGATAAAATATAGAGGTGACATTCAACGCCTACATAGACTTGAAATATAAAGGTATGAGGTAATACAAGAAGTAAATTAAAGTTACCTAAGTAATTGCCAAAATTAAAAATTTAGTATCAAATTATTACTTAGCAATTGATAGACTCTAATCAAATTAAATGAATTTATTTATAAATCTTAATTCAAACGAAATTTAACACTTAGATAAGAGCTAGTTGAGTTTCCTTATTGAAAGAGAAGTAGCTTTGAAGTCATTGAAAGGGTTTTCGTTTAAAACTAAATTATTATAAAATTCATTTGCAGCTAAATGTTAATAGTAATCATTAAATTAGGTTTCAGATGTGAAACAATTGCATCATATAACCTGATTATTTCCTTTTCAAATTAAACAAAATATCATAACCCGAGTAACATTACTTTAAAAAAAACAAAAAAACTCTCAAGCAAACCTACCTAAACAATAATGTCAATTCGTTTATGTAACACCATTATATCTCCAGTAGGGGAAAAAAGTAATGATTTTGAATTAGTTTAGAGGGACTAAAGTAAGTCTTTTCATCCCTGAACTCAAAAAGTAGGGCGAAAAAGTAAAGTAGGGCAAAAAAGTAAAGATTGCAACTTAATTATTTTATAAATAGTAGAAAATGAATGGCTAATGTAATGAAGTTGTTGAAATCAGGTTGGCGGCACTGAGTTTTTCGACCATGTTTATCTTTGTTTATAACCTGAATCTAAATAACCTTCTATTTGAGTTTAATTCCAATTCTTATTTGTTTTTAATATTGAATCTCTTATATCTGCTATTAGAAGTGCTAATAATTATTGTTATTTATTAAAATAATAAATAAAACTGTGAAATGGACGAAAATGTGTATTTTCTTACTACTGGAGATAAAGTACTGTATGTACCTCGTGAGTAAAGTGCCATTATTCCCCACGCGATAATTATCTCCCTCGGCTTCGCCTCGGGATTTAAGGACCATGGTTCCGTCGGTTTCGCCTCAAGAACCAACTTTTTCGCTCAGGGAATAATGGCTTACTTTACTCCCTAGGTGCATAAATAACTATTTAATCTAGTAAGGAAAGCTTCGGAAAGGGTGAAATAAGCATTATGTAATAATTAGTGCAATTTAGAGTATAAGAGGCGAATCTTTTCACGAGCTAGTTCAGAAAATTTAAAAGCAGCAAGGACATGTCATAATAAACATATTAGCTGTGCCGTATTAAACTTATTAAGAGTAATATAATAATTTGGCATGAAGACCCCTCAGCTAGAATCATCATAACAATCTCTGTAAAATTCAGATGTAGTCTAAAAGCATGACAATGTAATCTTCTAGACCATCTTATCAAACTTTTCTTTTTTTAAAAAAAAAATAAAATAAAGAATGAAAAATAGATTGGTAAACTATGATACAAATATTTCATGTTACTCATTATGATAATGAATTTAAATTTCAAAATATCTTATATAATTAATTAAATATTTTTAGGATGCGTAAATATATCAGGTTTTAGTGTATAGAGTCCTAATTCAATTTTAAGTTGTGTCACGTTTATTTTTTATTAAAAAAACTCGTAAAATATGATTACTCCAGATAACAACGTACATGGTTAAATTGGTATTTATAAACTTTAGAGTTTGAGACTATTAATGCATTTTGTTAAAATAATTTGAGCGCTTAAAAATAATAATAATTAATTTCTTTGGTTCACATTATACAATTTGTAAAATGGAATCAATTCTGTGTGTCAGCATTTGAAAAATAATATCAGGCAACTGCGAGCAATAACCTAGCGTTAAATATTTATTAAATGAATAATACAAATAAAAACAGTAACATAAATAAAACGTTATAATCTTCATTTGCATGGGTTGCTGTAGAATAAAAAAAAGGAGAAAACAGGGAAACTGATAAAGTAATATAAATGTAAAGGGGCTAAGGAAGGTCGAAGAGCAAAGTATAAAAAAATTGTAAATATCATCGTCTTTTCCATTACAGTGAGTGTGTGTATCAGGTATGAAACTGCACCAAGAGAGTAGAGGAAAAATTAAAACAGCGTAAGTGAATATAAACTCGGCTCTATAAAATTTAGATTTTAGCTCGGTATACAGAACTTCTACCTGGCCTCAGCCTTATCAATTCTATTTGCTATTCATGGGAAAAGAGCCAAGTAGTTTAGAATACGAAATAAAGGTGATATCCGGGAATAAAATGTAGAGAAGAATAAGAACCGGGGAATCGACTCCTGAGGGGGCCGTAACCGAGGTCTAACATAACCTAGTCAGATAACCTAATCCTCGGCATCACCTTCCCCACCCCTTCTAATGTATTATAACATAACCTTAGAGGCTCTGTTATGAAAACCCCCTGTAGAGAAATGAAACCTTCCGCCGTATCCTTTTATATCGTATTATAGCGCCATATCCGGACATATTTTCTCTTATTTCTTATTGGTTTCTTATATAATCCAGTGTGACGTGCGGGAAGCCTCAGCGAGGCTCCAAGGTAATTTTCAAGTCCGACAAGGGGGTTTATAACCAACCAGCCGAGGGATTTTTATAACGAGGAAAAACGAAACCGATAAATCTATGAGCGACTCGCAAAAACTTGCGGGGATTTTTATACTTGCGAGAGAAGATTCCCTAGGGGTCCCGGGAAACAATAAATACAAGAGCCAATCTCGAGCCTCGATAAGAAGCACCCGAGTTTATTTTCCAAGCCTTCTCCTCAGGGCCCTTAAACTACTCCCATTTCAACCTATATATAATACCAGTTCAACACAGTTATTTCAATGAAAAATCAGCAGCCTACGCCTTCTCAAAGGACTAGCCAGTTATTCCAGTGTATTTCCATCTACTTATAACTAGAACGCCACAACATAATGACGCAATTTTTTCCCGTCTTCGAGAATGCTTTAAAAAAGAATCCCTTTAGAGAATGGTGCCACACCACTGCACAATTATTTCATTAGCTTTAGATTAAGATGTGCTAGAACGACATAAAAACAATTTAAACAATAATAATTAATCTTTTCAAAATTTAGGCTTTACAAGTAACATAGACTATGCAATATAAAAAATCGACAAACCATTCTCATTAAGATATTGATATCTATTAATAACTCAATTGATTTATTTATAGTTTTTTCAGATTTTTTGGGAGATAGCGATAGCACCCCTTAAATTTAGAGCTAATTTAATTCTCGATTTCACCATAATATAGAGTATGATTAAATGAACCTTTATGCCCTATTCCATAAAAATCAGCCCAGTAGTTTGGGCTCCTTGAGACCGCATCGACTACAGATGAGATACAGACGTTTTTTTTAAAAAAAAAAAAACCATCTCTTTGGACTCAGCTCAAACGTGTAAGTCCATCAAAATCTCAAAATACAATTCTCACACAATCACAATACTTTCTCATTATATACAATGAGTAATGAGTATCCAAGAGAAAATGTTTTCTTATTTTTGGGTTTTTCGAAAGAAAGTAATTTTTTACTACGTTTTTATTAGCTTGCTTTCTTGTTTGTTTGTTTGTTTGTCTAGTACAAATAATGCAATCGAATTTTGACTAACATTCCGAGTAGCTAGACATTTGAAACTTTCACAATAGCTCAGAACACGATGACAATACATAATTTTAATACTTTTAGTCATCTTTCAGCAGAATGTAATTCGTTTTCTGCAAATTTTGCTGTATGGAAAGTTAATTCGGAAAAAACCCGCAAGTTGTTTTATTTGTTTTGACATATCCCATAGTAATTACAAAAGATTTTTTATTTAGTCAATAGAAAATTTATAATATATAATATATATTATAGTATATAATTATTATAGTATATAATTATATATATATTATAGTATATATAATAATTTCAAGATAAAAAGAACTTTTTATATTCTACGTTTTTAAATTTTCTGTTGAATCGTATGTAATGTTGATAATATAATTGTTATTGTTATATAATATATAATGTTAGTAAAAAAAAATATTTCCAAATTTGTTTACTTAACATAAATGACAACCATCCAGAGAGCTGATCTTAAACCTATAAAAGTTAAAGCACCAAATCTAAAGCATGCCATCGATATATTTGAAATAATATTAATAATATAATCGATATTTCCTGTTTTGCTGTCATTCAATGTTTATCTATCACAAATTTGAGACCCGTCAAAATGAAGATAGTGTAAATGTTGGATATGGAAAAACAAATAAAATAACAGGCGGATTTTTTCCGAACTAACTTTCCGCACAGCAAAATTTGCTGAAAACTAATTAAATTCTGCTGAAAGATGGCTAAAAGTTTTAAAATAATGCATTGTCATCGTGTTCTGAGCTATGCTAAAAGTTTCAAATGTCTAGCTATTGGGGAAGTTAGTTAGAAATCGATTGCCAGATTTGTACCGGACAAACAAACAAACAAACAAACAAACAAGAATGCAAGCTAATAAAAACGTAGTAAGAAGTTCTTTTTATCTTGCAATTTTTATAATCACTCCTGCTTGTTCTTAAACCTCTAAATTTATTTAGAAAAGAGGTTAACAATTAATTAAAAAAAAATAAAAAAAACGGGTAAACATTCAATTTTAATTAATTTTCCCAAATATAAAATATTAATTGATTTTCTGAAACATTAAATTTTATTTAGTTTTCTGTAAATAAACAATAAGCAAACAACAAAAAAATAGTTCACACTAATTTTTAATTATAAACAAAAATTTTATGCTGAACACCTGGTTATTAGTTTGAATGATCTAAAGGAAATAATTACACCAGTCATTCCCAATAATCTTGAGAGCAGCGTTTCCCAACCCTATGGTCACGACTCCATATAGGGTTACGAAAAGTCTTTGAAATTATAGACGTAAATTCAATGGAATTCAAATATGTATATAATTTTAATTTAATAAAGTAATAACAATAAAATTAATAGATAAATTCATAAGGATAAAGGAATGTTTTTAGAAAAAGATAAAAACTAATACTTGAAAGGCTAATAAAAATAAAGCTACAAAATAAAGGGTATTGCAACGAGGATAATACAACTCTCTAGAGGTCGACCAAGAAGTCATGAACACGGGAGAAACGGAAAGCTTAACTTCGTTTAAAATCGGAACTTCCAAGTAGTGCCGAAGTCAGTACAGTCGGGTGCTAAGACAATACCCATTTCTAGTTTGTATGACATGCGCAGTTACGTCAAATCTCACGAATAACAACAACAACAAGGTTTCCAATCTGTTAGGTTTCCTCTTTTGTTTGTTTTTATACAATACGAATTATAGTCACAACTGTCACACAACAATTTTGATTTTGTACCATTCACCATGCGATGATGCAAATGCAAAGAACGCTACAAATAATGGGGTTGGAACAAACCTAATATTTATTTTTTTTTATTATAAAAATGATTGCTCTCCATGACAATTAATCAAAATCATATTAGCGAATTTCTAGTTTGCTTTTCCCCATTATATTTTAAGGAAAACTTATCTTAGAATCTCATTATTTTTATAATTTCTTCCTAATTTTGAATTCGTGTTATAATCCATGTTTTTAATAATACCAGGAAATTTAATTTACCAAACAGAAAATTGCCAAAAACAATCCGAGAGAGGTAATAGTACAAATAATAATTCACAAAAAAGTAAGAACTAAAATCCAGAAATAAGGAAAGTAACAAATAAAACAGAAATAAAAAAGTAACAAATCAAACTCAGAAATAAAGAGGAAGAAAAAAATCTATTAAGATAGAAGAAAATTTATTTAGATTTAAAGAATATTATTGTGAATAATCAATAAATAATAATATAAAGATATTATCGTATATTATTGTTATTTCTTATTAGGTACAGTGTTGCCTGTTGCAAAAAATATAGAAGTTATCAAAAATAAAATTATTAATAACAAAAGAACAACACTGTATTTTTTTGACAGTGGTCTATTTTAATAAAAACTGACTGTACAGGTCGACACTAGCGCACTCGTCACATTTCCATGACTTCTTGGTTGACCTCTAGAAGCTTTAATCTATTATTTTTTCCAACAAAGGGTCATCAGCCTGCCAACATAAGTTCAGGATGGCACTTTATATAATACAAAACTGATACAAAAAATAAACAAATATAGCAATGCCATTAACCGAATTAAGATGAGTATGTTTGTAATAAATCAGAATGTCTCTCCTCCCTAATCCAGGAATAATTTTAGTAGAATTCAGGCTCTTGGAGCCATGTATATCCCTGCAATCCTTAGGGTATGCAATATGTAATACTCTATATTGGACGCTAAAATGTATTATAATTATTAAATAAAATCATAATTAGCTCATTGTTGGTCCCATATAAGTTACAACCTTCTGAACTCATTTGTTTCTCTTACACATGCGCACAAACACACATTTATTTACATGTATAGCTTCAAAAGTCCTTATTTGATTTGTATGAAACTTTTATAGTTTATCGAAAGTAACCAGCAGATAGCCCCAGATTAATTTGAACCATCTGCGCTCTTTAACTTTTGATGGTTAAATTGATGGTTTAATGCATGTAAAAAATAAATAAAAAATTGACAGATTAAACAAACGGGGGAAACAAGTAAATAAAGTAGACAATAATGGCTTGAATTTAATCAATAAAGTACGTGATAGGATGCGTGGAAGCTATGTGCCACACCAATTGGCAGTCTATTATTTTAACACTGTTGAAGTATTTGTGATAGTTGCTTAATTGATTGAGATAGTTGTAATTAAGTATAGGTGCTACTATTATTATTATTAATTACTTGTGCTGCTAATAATAAAACTTTCTAATTTTCTCATATTAGCTTTTTATTTTAATATTAACTCTTTTTTTGTAATTCTCACCCATTTTTCTAAATAATATTTTTTACTCTTAGTTAGTTAGTTACTCCTAGTACTTATTAGTTTACTCTTGGTATTTTTATGAATGTTTTTTTTTTTTTTTTTTTGAAGAAAAATGAAGTTCCTGCACGTTTCAGTACAAATTTAGAAAATATTATCATTTTTAGAGTTTTAAAGACAAGCAGGAGGTTTTTATAAAGAATGATTTTTTTTCGAGAACCCAAAAAATTAAACAAAATTTCCTCTCTGGACACTATCTTGAGACAAACTGCATACTAGGTACATGAAAACGTAAAAATGAACCTTTAATGTAGCTTCCTAGTAACAAAATGGCGTCAACATATAATAATAATAATAATAATAATAATAATAATAATACTAATAATTTGGCTTTATTTAAATAATATAAAATACAATAGAATACATTTTTCTTTGAGCCTACTCCAGGGTAGGTCTATCTACCGTTAGGAGGAGGTTTCTTTTTCTTATTTTACATAAGTAATAGATCCTAATTTAAATAAAAATTTATCTGTGTTTTTTATTTTGTTTATTTATAATTATTTAGTAGAGATTTATAAACACACACATATATATTTTTTATGCTTTTGTGGTAGAGGCAACAAGATTTGTTATTTTTATTTTCTTAATGTCTGAGTATGCAATCTAAGATTCCTAGATTCTCAATCCAAGAATTTCAGATTACAGACTCCCCTACATAACACCAACACCTCCATACATACTTATTAAATAACCATGCAAATACTTTGGCAGGGGCAAGATCTTGAAAAAGGACAGGCTAAAACAGAGATAGAGAAGTAAAAAGGTATAGGGGTTGGAAGGGGAGGTAGTCCTTACAATAAAATACTTATAATATTTAGTTGATAGTTAAATAAAACACGCACTGATGTAATAAATTCGTTAATATGAATCAAGACAAGACTAGACTCATATCTGTCATTTAAGAGCGTCAACATATAAGAAAAAGTACCTACTAAAGTCTGGTTATTGTTTAAGTTAGTACTTTTTTTAAATTTTTAGCAACACTTTCACTAAAACCGAAATTGATAGAAAATATTCAGAGTGGAATCGAGTAAAACATTGATCAGTATGCTGTTAAACCACAACAAAGTAAAAAAAAAGTATTTGCAGGCCACATTTACTAAGCATAATCAATAAACTAATGATTTGATCAATCTTTGCTAAAACATGTGATTGGTAGGGGTGAACTGCATTTCCTTCATAACGTTTATACCCGTCACTTTCAGCCTCGTGGCGTTCTTAAAATGTATTATCAACCTACTACAGTACATGGGCTAAAAAGGACATGTAATAAAACAATTTTATTGGATGACATGAAGATTAAATTCTCTTAAACAAAACCTAAGAGGAAATATAAAATCCGGTTAAATCTTGTTTACAGCGAATAAACTACGATTTAATAGATAGGTTTAAACGGAATTCTCAAGAAGATAAAAAACTGTCCGATAAAACTCGAATTAAACTTGAAGTAATATACGACAATTCATCAAAATTTACCATAAAAATAACTCATTCTCGGTGGGAAATCGAACCTGACCTCTATCCTTATGCAGTTATAGCTATTTTGAATAGAACTAAATTCCCCCCCCCCCCCCACAAAAAAAACTATTGATATAATAGGATTCGAATTTCAATGGATTACATTTTAGAATTTTTTAATCAAAATCGTCGGAACCTCTTTCGAGAATTTTACGTTTTATTCTAGTTTTGGGTAGTAGTAGTAGTGGGGATTTCAAATTTGGACTAAAATTCATTTCCCGATTTCGCCTCGGGTTATGATTTTTCTGAGAATGTGAGCCAAATTGTATAGAAATCGGCCAAGTAGGTTAGGTTCCACGCTTAAAACCGATTGGAAAAGCAAATAAACAGGTCAAGTGAGTGCTAGTCAGCACACAGCGAGGGTCCGTAGGCAACACAGTATTGTTTAAGTAGTACCTACTTATTGATGTAGCATTTTAAAATGCAAAAAAACCTACTTTGAACTATCCTATGGATCAGATATTCTTAAAAAACATAAACAAACTTCTGATAAAAGTAGTTTTTACCAGTGTACCAGACTATAAACATAAATACATCCAAAAGAGCATAATTATAAAAAAAAACAAAAAAAAAAAACGTATTTTGTCAATAAAAACAAAAATAATTATTTCTTCGGTATCTCAAAAAAGTGATATATTTACTTTTGGTCGAATAATGTTCAGGATTTTTTTCAGAATTTTTGCACTTCACATAAGCGAGGACAAGGGGGGTGGGGACGGGGCACGTTTCACACCCACTTCAAACTCACCTACGCTCGCCCTATCAAAGTTATAACCAAAAAAGTATAATATATTTTTGTAATCAGCTCGACGTACCCTTTCCTATGATGAAAATAAAAATTTGTTAAGCCTTAAGCTTTTTTACCCTAATTTTTTTTAAGTCGCTATATTTTTAACATGAGTGGGTTTCAAAGTCAGGTCGAAAGGTGTAGCCGTGAGAGCAGGCGACGGACGGACGGACAGACAGACACACGCAGGAAAATATAAGGGTCCTTGGTTTTGCCTACGGACCCTAATAAATGCACTAAATTATTTAAAATAAACAGTAAAAATTATTAAATTAATATTTTAATTTTACCTTTTAAATACGAGGATTAACTCTGACGTTTATAAAAATTAATTTACCTGAAACATAATGAAAAAAAATATTATTAATAAGTTGCTTTAATTAATAATAAATAATAATAATTATATTCAGAAGGTATGTGAAAGAATGGACATGTAATCAAAAATTCAGGTTATGTTCAAGAACATAGAAAACAATAATTTATTTAATTAAAAATAATTTATTTATTTATTAATAGGAGACAAAGATATGTTTAAATATAAAGCATTTTTCTATTCATGGAAATTAATAATATATATGAAGACTTTTATTAAAATTCTAGAGATTAGGTCGGAACAAAAGTACAATTTGTATAGAAAGAATATTTTATTCACTTCATGATTCACAGAAATTCTGATAATCATAAATTATTTTAAGTTCAAAGAGGGAATAAATATATTCAAATAAAAAAAGAATTGAATAAAGCTCAATACTATTAATACAATAGAATAAAGAATCATAAAGATAACTAAATGTATGAGTTAAGTGTGAAAAAGTAAAAATTAAAACTTATCACTTATTAATGAAACTTATTTACTTCAAATAATTTAGGATAAACTATATACAGGTACAGGCTGATCTACCAAAACTCTACTAAGAATATAGGACCCTAAATAAATTTTTCTACGTTGAGCATTAGTTATGACTGGTGGCATCGGTGGGATAAAATACACTTTATCATAGCTATTACATAAGCAAGAAGTGTATAGCCCAGTAAAAGTTTTACTATCGTAAAATACTTCACTACTTTGAAATAAAACAGCATAAAAACATTACCCAACTACTCTTCATCAATAAATAACAACAGCCTAGACTTGTCTATGCCGTAAAGTAAATGAAAATAGTCAACCAATTAGTGTGGCACATAGCTTCCTTGCGTCCTATTTCATATACTTTTATGATTTTATTTGATGTGGTACCCTCACACTTTGATGTGGGTCTGATCCATCTCATGATGATGTGATTTGTATCTATGGTTCGAGGAGAGCAGGGCGAGGGACACCCCCTATGGGGCACTCTTACTCCACGCTTAAATAGCTTACTAATGACTACACCATACTCGCTTCGGCGGTACAATGTAAAAATGTATGATGTGTGAAGTAGCTGGAACTCTCCACCAAAAAGGGCCTGAAATATGGCCTAATTGTTGATGCCTTGCTAGTTTCGAACAGGTCCTACCATTTCTAGTACGAAGTACTAGACTACTACTACTACTAGGGCGTTCATAATTCCCTAATAAACAATGAAGGACATTATAAAACATCAACGGTATAAAATCTCTTCAATAATCTGTTAATAAGCTCTGAAGGAGTTATAATAATTGACACCGACAGCTGTTCAACAGATTTTCAGATATATCATATTTATTATTTCTCATATACGCATTATATATACATCGAGAGTATTGCGAAGAAGCATTAATTCTATTTTTAGATTTTGATGTTTTTCCACGTTTTGTGGTCTCCTAAGTCTATAGAAGTAGATTTTAAAAAATGTCTGCCTGTAGTCTGTGCAGACGCGTGGAACATGAAGAACTTGGTCGATTGTGATAAAATTTTGCATTTAGGAACAGGAAAATTATTCACTGAGGTGAAATCGAAAAATGATTTTTACCTCTAAATAAGAGAGAAAAGTTCTGCAAAAACGTGAAAAAATAATCAATTAAAAATCTAGTGTAATACACAGCTTCCTCGAGTCCTAGTTTCATACTCTCTATAAAAAACCTACATTTGCGCAAATTTTGTTTCTATTTAGGAATTATTTATAAGCCTTTTGAACTTGAACTTGCTGAAGGGAAATATTGGCAGTGGCCTGTTTAATACTTTCCTTTAACTCTTCCAAGCTATTATCCACTTGTTTCTTATCACACTTGTTTATTATAAATATCCAAAGAGAATTATTTGTAGTAGTTAGCTTATTGCTTATTTTTAGAAAACAAACTTCAATTTAATATTTCCGAAAATTGACTAAGAGTAATAATTCATAAAATAAATTAATATTTCATATTTATACGTTTTACGCAATTCTGAACCACTTTTGTGAATAATATTTTTCGATACCATCAAAAATAAGGGTAGTTTACTCTTGGTCATGTTTTAAAGTTTTCACAAAACAGAACACCTAGTACATAAAATCAAGAAAATTTTATCATTTTTATATTAGAGGTTTAAGAACAAGCAGGAGTTTTGATAAAGAATGACTTTTTCGAAAACCCAAAAATAAGAAAAATAGACTGCCAATTGGTGTGGCACATAGCTTCCTCGCATCCTATCACGTACTTTATTGATTTTATACTTTTACAAGTCATTATTGTCTAAATGTTTAATTGTTTCCCCCGTTCTTTTAATCTGTCAAAATTTTTTGGGTGTATACATAAATTAAAGTATCAATTTAACAAAAGTTAAAGAGCGCAGAGGGTTCAAATTTATCTAGGGCTAACTGCGGGCTACTTTCGATAAACTATAAAAGTTTCATACAAATCAGATAAGTACTTTTGATGCTATAGGTGTAAATAAATGTATGTTTGTGCGCATGTGGAAGAGAAAAAAATAATCGCATAAAGTTGAAACGTATATGGGACCAAGAATGAGCTAATTATGGCCTACCATACAAATTTCATTAAAATCAGACGTGTAGGTTTTAAGATATGTTGGTTCGCAAAAATTGAACGACAGACCGACAGACCGACAGACCGACGGACCGACAGACCGACGGACCGACAGACCGACAGACAGACACGGAACCAAAAATGTTCCCTGATGTCTGAAACGGATTTCTGTCTTGGAATTTTTGAAATCTGAGACCTAAAATATTTTCGTTCTTCGAAACGATCACATAGCTTCCGTTACCTTCGGTAAGGTCGGAAGCAAAATTTCCTCTCGAAAACTCTATCTCTCTCACTGTATATTTATTTACTTATAAGTAAGTAAACAGTTAAAATATTAGATGTATAACAATTCAGATAATATATAAATATACGTCGATTTAATTGGCAATTATAGTCTTATATTGCCTTTTTTAATTAGTGTAGCTTAACAAACTACTGTGGGAGTGTGAAAATAATGAATTTTCAAACAACTAATGAAAAGAGATACCAATTAAAAAAAGAAGCTCTTATTATACAATTAAAAGTTTCTTGTGCCTAAAAAAAAAAATATTATTTGTTGTTCACTTAATTTCCTTTAAAGAAAATAATATTGAACTTTAGAATCTTTATAAAATTTATAAATCAAAACTGTTGACAAGTAATCATAACTGCGGGTTATTTCTTGCAAAAAAAAAAAATAAATAAATAAATAAATGAAAGTATCTTCTTAGAGGACACTTGCATGGATCGGTTGACTTCAAGTTAGTCGTTCATTAAAAGTTGATCAACTTTTGAAATAAAAGCAGCGCTTTTATTCATTTTGTATGTCTCAAAAGTTTTAAGGTTCTCATTATAGATTTATTGCGAAGTGAGCGCGTATCTTCTGACTTTGACTGAGTTCTAGGGCTTCATCATTTTCCCAACTTTTCTTAAGTTTTATTGAGAAATTTATCTTCAATTATTAAACCTTCTCTGTTAAGTTCTTTACTTATCAAAAGCGAACGAAGATACAAAAATAAAAATAAATTATAATTCCAGATATATATAATAAAATAAACTTGTCATTAATATTAATATTATTATAAAGTAAGAAAAGAAAATGAAATAAGCTTATTTCATTAACAATAGTTATTTATGTCACTAGGCAGCAAAATGGAATTTTGCTGACAAGTTTTTTAAGTTTTAGTTCCGAGCCGAAGGCGAGGATAGGCTAAACAAATTTACTGCTGAGGCGAAGCCGAGGCAGGAAAACTTTAATTACCTGCTGAGGTGTAACCAAAGCAGGTAATCTTTAAACGAGTCAGGAATGTTTCCTTTGCTGCATAGCTACATACAATATTTTATCTACGGCAGAAAAATTACACTAAAGATTTTGGTACCTGATTTAGAGGGCAACAATAAACTTTCCTTGTATGATGTTGCAATATTTGCAATTTCGGGTGGCGTATTATCAAAACAAGTCTTCAACGTCTTGCATAACATTATCATCCATATTTTTATTTAAACTTCAAAAATCTAATTAACAAATTTATCAAAATAATAACAGAAAACTATTAAATTATCTTTTTTTGATAGATAAAAGATTTAAAGCAACGAAAATTGTAAAAATCGAATGGATGACTCGAAAGTTTGAGTAAGTGTAATGACTCTTTTTTTTTTTTGTTTGTCACTTTTTTTATTAACAGCTGTTTTTTATTTCAATTTTTAGCGATTTTTTAAAAAATAATCACTGTAAATTAATAATATTAGTTTTATTATTATAATTTTTAAAGGTATTTTCAAAAAACATATAAATATTTAGCAGAATATTACGCTTAAAGATACAAAAATGAACAATGTGGGACAGTTCATAACCTGAGATGTAGTAACTTTTTCTTAAAATTTGGCAGCCTATTTGTTATTTTGCTGACACTTTGAACTTTTGCTGACACTTTGATATTTTGCTGCGTGTTTTTTTGACTTGTTACAAAAGAATCAAGAAAAATTGCATTTTGCAGATTGAAAACAGTACAACAATGCCTAATTTTGCTGCCGTGAGTAGATAAAAAAATAAATTTATAAATAAACTACCCTTTTTATCATAATAATAAAATTTTTACAATACTTTTCAATTGTGTAATATTTTTAATTTGACAAATTACGAGTATCTATCTAATAAAAGAAGAAAAAGTGATTAAAGAAGTTTAGTAAAACTTTGACTAGAGACTGGGTGAGTTTTCCAACAGCAATTAGATCTCGCAGCCATCATCTACATTAACATATAAATCGACGCGTTTAGCATTATCTGGTTACAGGCTAATAACATGAAAATTAACTATGCATTTACTGTTAAACAATAACAAAATCCTTATTCAATACGGATCTGAAGAATAATCTTTGTAAATAATTGAAGCAAGTTTCATTGTTTGTCAACAGCTTGGATATTTCCATTTATTTACAGAGTTTATACACATAATTATCTGATTAATCGTAAGTTAGATCATTTAAATGATATTAGATCATTTACTTAATCACTAGTTAATTAAAACCTATTATTTATAAATATTTTAAAAAATAACACAATTAGAAGATTATATATATTCAAAGAAGAAAATACATAAATGCCAATCAAAATCTATTGATTATACTAACAAAACATTATTACACACCTCTCTACAAATCATACATTAAAAATTCCAAGACAAAAATCCGGTTCAGACATGTCTGTCAGTCTGTCGGTCTGTTTATCCGCTAACCCTTCTATGTATCTAATAATTATAAGATAAAAAGAACTTTTTATATACTACGTTTTTTAATTTTCTTTTGAATCACAATATGTAATGTTGATAATATAATTTTTATTTTTATTTAAAATGTTAGTGAAATATAAATAGTTCCAAATTTATTTACTTCACACAAATGAGAACCATCTAGAGAGCTGATCTTAAACCTATGAAAGGACAAATCTTTGAACAACGGATCTCACCAACACCGAATCTAAACCGTGGCCATCAATTATGGCCCCGTGTAGGGGAGGTAAGAGAAGAAAGATTAGTTCAAGTAAAGAAGTACAGATGTAGAAAAAATAAACCGATATCTAGTACACACGTGTAGACACACCTGGATGTCATACGTCAATTAATTTATTTCTTTGTTTACTTATTCTTTTTAGCTGTCATTCAATGTTTACCTCTTAATAAAAAATCACAAATTTGAAACCCGTCATAATGAAGATCGTAAAAATATGGGATACGTCAAAACAAATAAAATAATTTGCGGATTTTTTCCGAACTAACTTTCCATACAGCAAAAGTTGCTGAAAACTAATTAAATTCTGCTGAAATATGGCTATAAGTATTAAAATAATGCATTGTCATCCTGTTCTGAGCTATTCTAAAAGTTTCAAGTGCCTAGCTATTCCGGAAGTTAGTCAATATTGGTTTGCAAGATTTGTACCGGACAAACAAACAAACAAACAAGAAAGCAAGCTAATAAAAACGTAGTAAAAAGTGTGACGATAACTTGAGTAAAAGTTAACTGATTTTTATGAAATTTGGTAGACATGTTCATTTTACCAATGTCCATGACGAGTTCGTTAGACAACATTATCCGCCTACGCGTTCTCGCTCATCGCTCGCGTAAACGTGACTTCAAATTTAAATTTGGAATTTTAGGTCGGGAAAATATAACTTCATCTATTTATGAGACAAACATATTTTTTTTAAATACAATGTATTAGTAAAACAAACAGCTACACCGCTATGAAGTGTTTAAGATCGCTAAAACGATTAATAGTTTTTATTATGGAGAGAACCCGGGGAGGGAGATAAACGAGGGTAGTAGGAGGTGGCTTAGTTCCCCCACCTCTCCATTTTAAATAATGTTGATATAATAATATAACCATAAAGTAATATATGAATAATCAATTTTTAAGTTTTTGGTAGTTTTCATACTACGGAAAGTTTAAGTTTCGAATTGATTGTACAAGGTACAGGTACTAATTGAGTACTTTATAATTATAAGCGTTAATTCTCGGTTTAGTTCTAATGTCATAAATATTGACTGTCTAAATGTATATGAATATTGAAAGCTTGGATTCGGGACTAGTTATCGATTACGGGAGTGAAAAATCATTCTCCTGCGTAGCTTAGTTGGCAAGAGCATCTGTACTGGAAATACAGGAGACCCGTGGTTCAAATCCCGGCGCTGGAGTGTATTTTTCACTGTACGTTTCCCGTAGTAAATAATAATTATAATTTGATTTAAATTAAAATATATGAATAATGTTAATATAACAATAAAGGACATGATAGGATACGAGGATGCTATGTGCCACACTAATTGGCAGTCTACTTTTATGACACTGGTTTTAGCCGAATGACAAAGATATAATTAAATTATTAAATAAATAAGCTTTGATTTTAAATTTACCTTCCCCTTTTTAGGGAGATTTAATTTTACTTTTTTTAGGATATAAAATTACATCCGCATTATAATTAAACGGGTAGTAATTTGATAATGCATAATATTAGCATTAATTACAGCCATTATAGTAATTAGAGTACAAATAGTGTAACATTAATAGTAAATATAATATGATAATTCGAAACCTCCTAATCCATGTGATTATAATGCAAATTGTTTATAGATGGCTATATACTAATAATGTAAAACTTCAGAAATAAAAAATACGTGTGGTGTCGGGGACACCTGGTAGGAACGAAGTTCCTTACATTTTTCTTTAATTATAAATTATAAAATCATACTGCTAAGTACGTATACGTTGCTAACTACTTATACATAGCGGAGTTAGAAATGAGACAAAATTAAAAATAACTAACTGTTTGTACCTAGGCAAAATTAAAAGAAAATCATTATTTGTATCATTAAAGCAAGCGTCTTACAATAATATGTATTGAATATTCAGAAAAAAGATAATCATGATGAGTTTATAGTTAAAGAGTATGTTTGTAGTTGGTAGGAAATAGGACTGTTTTCTACCTACCCGGCCTACTAATTTAAAATATTATAAAATATATCTCTTCCCTACTCAAAAACGTCTGCTTTTATCAGGTTGAAATTTTACACGCCTGTTTAATTGTACTTTTTATTAAAATCGTTAGGTTAGATCGTAAGATAGCATTGATAAAATTATCATTTCTACTAAATTTCATCAAACGTTGTTTTCTTTAGTTTAAACGTTTAGGACAGCTTTAGTAAATTTAGCGATCTCTATCACTTCATAACAGTGTCGGTGTTCGTTGTACTAAAAAAAAAATATTTATAAAAGTGTTTGTCTCAATTTTTTCCTGTCCTAAAATTCCATTTTAAATTTGAAGCGTACGTTTACGCGACCGTTACGCGTGAACGCTTGGGCGAATAACGTTGTCCAACGAACTTAGCCTGGGCATTGGTAAAATGAACATGTGTACCAAATTACAACTAACTCAGTCATCTTTTACTCAAGTTATCGTCATCGGTAGATATCGTGACGCTTGGTTTTGTGACGGTGATTTTGTGACGGTCGTTTTTTTCGGATTCACTCCCGGGCTCCAGAACACGTCATAAGAAATTCCGTTCCCAAAACAAATAATAAAGAAAAATCATTAAATTAATAACCTTTTAGAAGTGCCTAGTAATGAGAGAGTAATGAATGAGATGTATTTTTTCAT
The DNA here is from genome assembly GCA_951217055.1 of Gerris lacustris. Lineage (NCBI taxonomy): Eukaryota > Metazoa > Arthropoda > Insecta > Hemiptera > Gerridae > Gerris > Gerris lacustris. Next base: position 139,240,699 of record OX578276.1, read on the forward strand.
TTGAAAGAGGGGGAGGGGTGTGTCCCAATAAATGTTGTCAAGTTTGTAAGAATGCTATGAAGTAAGTCGGTAAATTGCTGGCTGCAAGGCACTTGAGGGCGTCATTAAAACATTTCGAGAACTTGACTCAAGTATTATTCTGATGGTCGGCACGAGCACACTCTTAACGACACTTTCTCATTAGTAAATAAACAAAACAAATATAATTGAGAAAACTCCTAGATGTCATATTAACTAACAATTGATTTAATCTATCATTTCTTATATAATTATGTATTATGAAATACATTATTAATATATACGGTACATATTCCAGATGTTCAATAAGAACAAGAGACAAGAAACGAAAAAATACTCGACAAAAAGAAGTGAAATCCAAACAAAAACACTTATTTAAAAAACAGACTGCCAATTAGTGTGGGACATAGCTTCCTCGCATCCTATCATGTACTTTATTGTTATATTAACATTAAAATTATTGTTATATTACTTTATTGTTATATTGTTTATTGTGTAAAAACTATAAATAGTTTTTACGATCTTTAACACTTCATAGCGGCGTCGCTGTTGGTTTAACTAAACAATTGTATTTGAAAAACATGTTTGTCTCATGAAAAATCTATTGTCTCATCTATTGTGAATACATGAAGTTTTTTCCCCCCACCTAAAATTCCAATTTTAAATTTGAAGTTCACGTTTACGCGAGCGTTGCTCGTAAACGCTTGGACGGATAACGTTGTCCAACGAACTCGTCCTGGGCATTGGTATAATGAACATGTCTACCAAATTTCATCAAAATCGGTCGACATTTATTCAAGTTATCGTTACACGTTTCATAATTCGCGGACACACGGACTGACAGACAGACAAACAGACACGAAACCAAAAATGTTCCCTGATGTCTGAAACGTATTTCTGTCTTGGAATTTTTAAAATCGGAGTCATAAAAGTTTTTCGTTCTCAAAAGTGAACACAATGCTTCCGTTACCTTCGGTAAGCTCGGACGCAAAAATTGTGTAATAAGTTTTGAGATCATAGGCTAGTCATTTATATAATTGAGTAGTGTCCTGACTACGGCAACGACGACGCACCTCGAAATGATTTGCTATCGCTAAGCTTAACCAACCACATTTATTCCAATAAAAATTAATGTTTGTTTTGATTAGTTGGTCTTGAAATAGATACAGTAACTTCTCTAAATATATATTATGATAACTTATCATTTATAACATATCTATTTGAAGACCAAAAAATTACACACATTTATTTTTAATTATTATGTGGTTGCTTAGCAATATCAGGTCATGTCGAGGTGAGTCGTCACCGTCGGGACCCTACTCGATTATATAAATGATTAGTAATTACTCATCATCAATAAAAATTAAGTATCATTATTTAAGTATTAAATAAAATCTTCATCAATTGATGAATATCTACTTCTTGAACGAGATTCTTGTGTAAGGCCCTCGGATTAAAATTAAGTAATATTATGTTCAAAAGAAAAACAATACATAATTTTAGTCTGTATATCAATTATCGTCAAAATTAGTTTAGGGTTTAATTTGATTAAATAATAATTTATGCTAAAAAATTGACAACAAATTTGTATGAAGGCTTCTGCAGGTTGACTTGCAATATATTGCTTGGTTAGAAATTGACAATCGAATGTAGTTACAGTAATTACTAAATGGAATTAAGAGATTTAAAAAATGCATCTAAGAAATTTTATTTTTAGCACTATAGCTTGAGAGATTCCTTAATAGTTTAAATAGCTGTTCAATTATTTGTATTTAATGAAGAGAAACCATTCATACTAAATTTTTAACCGCATAATGTGTTTGTTGACGCTTAATAAGAAAAAAATGGTAATTTTAATTTCTAACTAATAATTTGCCCAAAAACGTGGAAAAAAATGCTGAAAAAGTAGTTGCGGGCCAAAAAATAAACAAATATTTATAAAGATAAACACCTTTTGAAATAAGACTTAATGGTTTTTTTTTATGGAAACGAAATTAAAATATAATATCTTTAATCATTTAATTTTTTTTTTTTATTAAATTATATATATAACTGACAAATGCCGCAGCTGGCGCGCGCCAAGAAAGTTGCAAAATTAGTGAAATTTAAAAATGACTAAAATATCGAATAAAGTATTAAATACATTTTTTAAATAAAATATTAAAAGAAATGTGTTGTGGTTTTTGTTGTGTCTAGCATAATTTTTAAGTAATTTTATAATTTTAATATTAAGTAATCTAGGTGCCAAAAGGAAATATAGAAATAAGTAGAATGGAGAATTCTGTGGCATCACCTATCAAATTTAAAATAATACAATCCGTAGCAAAGCATAGGAATCTAGCGAGTTCCTTATAAGAAATACGAGAAATTAAATTTTCTTTTAAACATTAAAAGGAATAAATACATATTTACAGATCATAATAAAAACCCCCTCAAGATTCTAGAGTTCATTTTACGTTTCGACAATAATTTACATACTCAAAGCCAAACTAAACTAAAAAAAAAAAAACGGGTAATGCAGATAAACTATTTTAAATTTATATCTGTTTTCAAAGTTTAGTCAGAATTAACTCGTTTCCAAGGGGGGGAAAAGGTGAACTTTATCTAATGCATAATTTCCTTTCAGGGGCACCGGTTAATTTCAGAGTTAGAAAAAAAAAAAAAAAAAAAAAAAAAAATGGGCGAGTTTTAAGTTAAAACTTTTCACAATGCCTCTTTCCTGAAGGCTTTTGTTAGCCACCCCTCACTGGCGGGTTTAGCCAGCTGGTATTTCGGCCCAAATCAATGCTCCTGAATAAATTATTTTATTTCGCTCTGGGATTTAACCCACACCCTCCTTTAGCAACCAAACCATAAACCTTGCAAGAAAAAAACCTTAATCCCTCTATTGAACCTACTCACTCAGTTTGTGTTGAAGCCAGTAGAACAGCAACGATTAAAAAAATATAATTTAATATATATATCCTTTTCTCAGAAACTAAAAAACCAATTCATATTAAAATAAAAACAAACGAGATTTTTAATACTTCTTTTTACTAAATTAGTTTATAAAATCGTAATCTCAGTGTTCAATACATGAAATAAACACGAAACATATATTTTTGAAAAATATTATAATTATTTTTTTTTTATAAAAAATAAATTCATTTATAAAAACTCCATTAATTTCAATTTCCTATATGTATTCCACGAGATAAGTTAATGTCCACAAAAACCTCAAAAAATACCAACAAAAAAAAATATAAAAAATAATAATAAATTAAAAAAAACAGAAATCAATACCCTTATTTAATTTGAGAATAACAACCACCATGTATACCTCAATGCAGGGTTCGGCAACATAACTTTTTTTCAAAACGCAATGATGCCCATATTACGAATCAGAAATATATATATTTTTTTTTAGGGTCCGTAGGCAAAACCAAGGACCCTTATATTTTCCTGCGTGTGTCTGTCCGTCCGTCCTCTCGCGTGCTCACATGGCTACACCTTTCGTCCGATCACTTAGAAATTTAGCATGTATGTGTCTTGTACCTACCCACATATTTTAAAAATATAGCGACTTAAAAGAAATATTTTTCAAAAAAGTTAAGGTAAAAAAACTTAAGGGTTAAATTTTTTTTATTTTTGTTCGACACCGTGAGGGGTAACATATGAAAGGGTACGTCGAGCTGATTACAAAAATATATAATTCATTGGTTATAACTTTGATAGGGCGAGCGTAGGCAAGTTTGAAGTGGGTGTGAAACGTGCCCCCCCCCCCCTCTATCTCGCTTATGTGAAGTGCAAAAAATCTGAAAAAATTCCTGAACACTCTTCGGCCAAAAGTAAAGATACCACTTTTTGGAAATTTCGAAAAAAATATTATTTTATTTTTTATTGACAAAATACTTTTTTTTTTATAAGCATGGTCTTTTCGATGTATTTATATGGTTGTAGTCCGGTTCAGTGGCAAACAAATACTTTATCGGAAGTTTGTTTATGTGTTTTGAGAATATCAGACCCATAGGATAGTTCAAAGTAAGCTTTTTAGCATTTTAAAAAACACCATCAATAGGGTACTACTTAAATTAGAGAGTGTGGTGGCCTACGGAGCCTCCCTGTGTGCTGGCTAGCACACACTTGACCTGTTTATTTTTTTTTATAATGTAGGAACATATTTATTTTTTTGTTTTACACAGTTTTGAAAATCAAATCAGGTAGATGACGCCCCCTTGTCCATACATTGAGTATCCCGATTTCTCGGCCGATTCGGACCAAATCGGGGGAGAGGGCTAGCCACTCAAAAATCGCCCCTTATTGAGATGAGGCGCTGCGGGAAGTGTTCCCTCACAACAGCCATCGATGCTCTTGAAGTTTGAGTGATGGAGAAAAAAAAAATCCTCCAACATGCTCACATACACGTCTGAATTCACTGTCACCTCATTTACTTAAACAAAATCAGGGACAGACTATCCCAGCTGAGGAAATTACACCACACTGTGACTTTAGTTGAATGCACAGGCCTTTCATGCAATTCTCCAGTAGCGTATGTTCTGTTTGATAACATATTGATTTCGGATGGCGCGTTGGGTTCACAGGCGATCACAGATTATCCCTTCGTAAAGTATGCCTCAACGGCAAACGCACGCTCGCAATAGAGGCTATTGCAACGCATGATGGCGACCGGGGTGGGTGACAAAAACTTTCGAACTACACCTCTCAAATAAGACCGCTTCGCAGCGACATCTAAAGCCTGGATGGCAACTACATTTCCTAACTATTAGGAATAAGGAATGTTTAGTCCAATGTACTTTGGGACAAAGGAATAACCCACAACTGTTTTTATAAGGGGAGTAACAGTCTAAAGAAGAACATTCCGTGAACCTTCTTTAGATTATTACTCTATTCAGTTTTTTTTTATACGTGAAGTAAAAATCTAAAGAAGTGCCAATAAGGCTATAATACGAGTATTATTCTCGTATTATTATAACTGTTTAATCTTGGTGACAAATTTTGGATGCCTCACTGTATTATAATTTAACCGTCAAAGTTAACGCTTTGACGCTATTTATTCAATCAAAATAAGCTCCACAAAAAATTCTGTCAAAATATATAACTTGAAATTATAGGAGTATTAAAACAAAAGGAAAATTTGCATCAGCTTTAGAATTTTAAATAATTCATATATTAATCTAGATGGTTGGATGGTAATAAATTACCTGACTAGTATTAACCAAGTAAGATTGAGGTTTAAAGTTAAAATTTAAAACGTTCCTTTAACACTATAAGAGCTATTTAATATTTTAAGCCAAGTCCGGAGCAGGTGAAAGAATAGATGCTTCTAAAGGTTATAGTATTTTAAGATAATTCATAACACGGCTAGGGTAAGCAATTAATTATAGGGAAGTATTACAAGTATTATATTTTGCTCTACAGCTAACTAATTCATTCTCAATCAAATAATAATTACCAACGTGAACTTGACATGTAAAATATTGAAGCCCCGAAATACAACACAAATCCTCCTTTCAGATAATTAGCTTCCCTTGAGATGATGTCGGGGAATTAAGATGATTCGGATTATAATCTAAGTATCTTTTACTGAGATTAGATTCAATGCAAAAGGGAATTGTAAAAGATAAAGCATAGATAAATAATGAATTGTATTATGATGATGTAGTGTAGTAAAATAGACTGCCAATGGGTATGGCACATAGCTTCCTCACATCCTATCACGTGCATTATTAATTTTATATTTTATGCATTTACAAGCCATTATTGTTTCATTTGTTTGTTTCCTCCGTTTTATTAATCTGTCAAAGTTGTTTTGATTTCATACTTGAATTAAAGTATCAATTAAGCAAAAGTTAAAGAGCGCAGACGGTTCAAAGTAATCTGGGGCTATCTGCGGGCTACTTTCGATAAACTATAAAAGTTTCATACAAATCAGATAAGTACTTTAGAACTTTACTTTTGAAGCTATAGTTGTAAATTATTACATAAATAAACTTCTCTTTGGGCCAATGATATTTTCTGGGGTAATATAAATAGACTGCCATTGGTGTGGCACAAAGCTTCCTCGCATCCTATCCACGTACTTTATTGATTTTATGATTTTACAAGCCATTATTGTCTAATTGGTTTAATTGGTTCCCGCGTTTTTTTTAATCTGTCAAAATTGTTTTGATTTTTTACACGCATTAAAGTATCAATTTAGCTCAAAAGTCTAAGAGCGCAGACTGTTCAAATTAATCTGGGGCTATCTGCGGGTTACTTTCGATAATCTATACAAGTTTCATTCAAATCAGATAAGTACTTTAGAAGCTATAGGGGTAAATAAATGTATGTTTGTGCGTATGTGGAAGAGAAACAAATGAGCGCAAAAGGTTAAAACTTATATGGGACCAACAATGGGCTAATTATGACCTACAACCCAAATTTCATTAAAATTGAACGTGTAGTTTTTAAGAATTGTTGGTTCGCAAAAATTGAACGACAGACCGACCGATAGACAGACTGACAGACACAGAACCAAAAATGATCCCTGATGTCTGAAACGGATTTCTGTCTTGGAATTTTTGAAATCGGACCTAAAAATGTTTAGTTCTTCAGCACGATCACGTAGCTTCCGTTACCTTCGGTAAGCTCGGAATGGTGAGTGTAATAATTTTTTAACATTAAAAGTATCACTGTCTCTCTCTCCTCTCTTTCTCTCTCTCTCTCTCTCTCTCTCTCTCTCTCTATATATATATATATATATATATATATATATATATATATATATATATATATATATATATATATATATATATATATGTATATATATATAAAATAAATAAATACCGTTATTATTAAATGCGATTAATAATATCTTACAATAAAGCATAAATTATATTTAATTATTTTAGTAAACAATAATCGGCATGCTATCATAAACATTTTAAACATTATCAAAAAAATGTATAAAAAGGTAATATTAACAAATGCCCTATACATACAAATAAATTAATGCATTCTCTAAATTTAATTAACACAATCTTAGCTGTCCCTATAATCATCCAAAAATAAACTCCCCTCAAACAAGATAAATATAGTAATTTAATTTTAATTATTACGGTAATAAATTAATAAATATAAACAATAATTGGAAATTAATTCTAAATTAATAATTCCTAATTATCAATAAATAATATGTAATCTAAATAGATATTTAAAATATATTATGTTTTTACTGGTTGGTGTAATCACACTTCCCTACATACTTCTCTCATTCTTCTCTATTCCATCCTATTCATGGTAATTCTAGGCCATGTTACAGCACCACAGCAAATATTTATCATTGCAAAGTCTCACATGTATTTCTTTTATATTCTCGAGGAGTCTATTCCATAAGTTCCTTTGTCCATCTTCCATCTTTGGCTTTGATTATGTGCCAGCCCATTTTCATTTCTGCTACTAATCAAAATTTACCTAAGCATCTAGTCTGCCTAAATCTTGTCTGTTTTCTGTTTTTTCTTCCTTCATTTTCTACGCTATTCTCAACATTCTTTCCTTTTAGGTTACCGCTATCCAAAATGTATCCATATTTTTCTTTGTCACAGTCTAAGTTTCACAACTATAAACTAATCCGCCTTACAACACTGTTCGATAGTTTCCTTTTCTCTTTCATGATTACATTTGACCTATATTCACTGAAGGCTCTCCACGCTAATCCTAAACTTCTCTTTATTTATTTTGTGAAGTTGTCCTCCTTTGTTATCAGTTGGCTTAAATAGAATAATTCCAGTATTTATTATTTTTATTTTTAATATTATATGTAAGTAGAAGGGCGAAGGCGGGATTATCTGTTGATAAACTTTGGCGATCAAAATATTATAAAAATCTTTACCACCATAATAATTTATTTTTTATTTTCATAACAAAAATAAATTAATAATACAAAAAGTGGTCATATTAATGAAAAGAAAACAAACGAAACAATAGTTCGGAGACATTGTTAAAACAAATTTATTATTTTAATTACTAAATAGTGTATACCTACTGTAAGATTTTATAATTATTATTTAAAATTACACCCTACTGATAGTGAGAATGCACAGTGATTATTATTTAAATTGTATTACTACATAACAAATAAAATATTAATTTAACAAAGCCAACACTCTTTACTTCATTTGCATCCAACAAATTATCAATCCCCGACGGATTTGATAAAAGCCTCATATCGAACTGCAAATGCGAATGTTAGGTTGTCTTTTGTAATGTAGGAAACATTCATAACGGCTCAAGCCCGCAACATTATTTTTACACCGATATGCACTAATGTCGTGAAATCTCATACTGTGAATTTCACCTCCGGACCCGGAATATTAATTGAAATATGGCGGAGCAGGAGGTTTTGGCAGTGTAGGAATGAAGATATATTCGTGGTGCGAGGGAGGTGACTGATTTAAAGGGTAGCAAGCTCGCAATCCAAGCTTACGTCCATAAATACTCTAAATGCCGACATTATACAAATCGATGATTGGGTTACAACGGTGGCCAGGAGTTACAATGGTTTGGGTTACAACGGTGAGCTTAGTAGGGTAAATTCATAAGAACCAACCCTACAAGCATTATGAAATTCCAAGATTATCGTTCGTTAATAAAATCTCTACCGCTTCCGGGATGATAGAGCATAGAAATACTGGAAAATGTGGTCAATGAGACTTGATATTTGAGAATATTTTCCTAAAACAATTTGGAAAAATGTTATTTATAATGATATTTTATAATAAATAATAATAATACCTATAATAACAATAAAATTCTTCCGTCAAGTACTTGCCAGCAAGCTTCTAAATGGGTTTCTTCAGTCATAAAAATTCATTTTTTTTTCACTAATACATGTATGTATAAAAAGTTGCTCTTTGGAGGAAAAAGGTGTGCATACTATCCTTTAGCATCTTAAGTAGGCACTTATTTGGTTCTATTGGGGATATAATGACCACCATTTTGGAAACGCGATTTATATTTGTGATCTGGATTTCAATACCTTTTATTACCATTTAAAAAATAAAAATGTTAGGCCTTCATAGTTACGGCCACTTCAAATTTCTAAAATTTGACTTTTTTTTTTATATAACTCCCGGAAATATCATTGGCCCATAGAGATGTACATTTATGTTCTTTTCCTCTTTTTTGGACCTGTCCTTATTGTTTTAGTGATTTCGTAAAATAACCGCTACTTTGGAAACGCAATATCTATTTGTAATCTACATTTCAGTACCTTTAAGATGATAACGTTTTCAAAAAAAAAAAAAAATGTGTTACCACAGTTACAGCCACCTCAGATTTCTAAAATTTTACTTTTTGCTCCCGAGCTTACCGAAGGTAACGGTAGCTATGTGATCGTTCTGAAGAATTAAAAAAATGTAGGTCTCCGATTTCAAAAATTCCAAGAAAATAATCCATTTCAGACATCAGGGAACATTTTTGGTTCCGTGTCTGTCTGTCGGTCTGTCGGTCGGTCTGTCGTTCAATTTTTGCGAACCAACAATTCTTAAAACTTACACGTTCAATTTTAATGAAATTTGGGTTTTAGGTCATAATTAGCCCATTGTTGGTCCCATATAAGTTTTAACCTTTTGCGCCTATTTTTTTCTCTTCCACATGCGCACAAACATACATTTATTTACACCTATAGCTTCTAAAGTACTTATCAGATTTGAATGAAACTTGTATAGACTATCGAAAGTAACCCGCAGATAGCCCCAGATTAATTTTAACCGTCTGCGCTCTAAGACTTTTGAGCTAAATTGATACTTTAAGTCGTGTAAAAAATCAAAACAATTTTGACAGATTAAAAAAAACGCGGGAACCAATTAAACCTATTAGACAATAATGGCTTCTAAAATCATAAAATCAATAAAGTACGTGGATAGGATGCGAGGAAGCTTTGTGCCACACCAATGGCAGTCGATTTATATTACCCCAGAAAATAACATTGGCCCAAAGAGAAGTTTATTTATGTATTTTTTCCTCATTTTCAGGGCTTCTATTCCCTCTGGGTAGCGGGGGGAGAACATTTTTTGGGGGGGTTTGGTCTTGGTAATATTGCGACACAAGTTATTCACTCTCCTCAAAGAATTAATTTCATATTTAGGTGAATTCCGGGTTGCTTATGTCTGATGGTCATTATTATGTTTGTTAATAAGATAATATAGACTGCTATATATATAAAACCCTCTATGCTTTCTAGAATCCCAAAACCGCAACAGCACTGAGTTCCTTTTCAAGTTGTAGCTTTCGAATAATAAAGTCCAAAAACCATATAGGGGTTTTTCTTTCCTTTAATCAGTAAACTAACTAGATATTTTATAGGTTAGGAGGATCTTATTAATTTTAAAATAAATTAATATCTCTGTTCATTCAAGATTAAAATAGTATGGGTTTAAATTAACGCTCGATCCCTGCTCGCTTCGCAAATGTCTGTGAGGTTGAGTTAACTCTTTTCATATAAATGTTTTATAACTAATCCCATTATCCTAGCTTTGTACGCTACTGTCTCCGAAACTAGATTTTTTATTCTACGAGAATTTTAGTATTATAATAACTTTTAGCATTAGTATTTGATTATGGACTGCAGATGATCTAAATACGATTAAATCTATCAAAATCTATGCACAATACGTTCTCTTTAGAGTAAAACTTCTGACAATATGGTTCATTACAATAAAAAAGGATGCATTGAAGCATGCAAATGATACATTTCAGGACAATTCGTGTAGGTTCTCTTTTCACGGTAGATATATAAAAAGCAAGGGGGAGTTGAGAAAGGGATACCGATATCATTTAACTTTGGAATGGTTGAAATGAAACGTGAGATCGAATTTGCTTCTTTGATGCCCCTGTGTGGAGTGTAGGTGAACCTCAGGTAACGCCGTGGGCCAGGCGACAACGAGCCGTTAAAAGCCTTTCGAAAAAGCAGGAATTATTTATTTGCCTCTGCTAAAGTTTTTTTTTTTTTTTATTCCCCACCTCTTCCTGTTCCATTCTACTATTTCCTCCCGCTTTTCAAAACCGCCACCTTTTCCCTTAAGACTCATTATGAATTTACAATATGTTTCTAAATATTTTAATCTTACATGAAAATTTATAACGTCTCTTCACTTGTCCCTTAGTTCTTGCATTAAACATTTTATTGCTTAAACTTAAATAAGTATATTAAAGTGAAGTTTAAATTATATATTTGATCACTTTTCTGATAATAGTTTTACTACAAATAAGTGCAGACATAGACAACTTACGACATAATTTTCCTAAAAAAAAAAAAAAAAAAAAAAAAAAAAAAAAAAAAAAAATTATAATACAAATTTTGATCTATGTTACGAATTTATATTTTACAGAAAGTAAATATTTATAACTTTTTAATTCATTTTTGTTAAAAATGTATTATTTAAGTAGACTGATAACTCCTGATAAATTTATATTTTAAGTAGTGAAATTTAACATCTAATACATTACAAAGAGTTAAAATTGTTTGTGTGTTGTATGTATCTTTGTTTGTAGGAGGTAATCTCTGGAACAACTGATACGATTCAAAAAATTAGTTTACTAATAAAAGACACACTATTCCCGAGTAGGCTATATTTTATATTTACAGTACACTGGGTACACACATATTTATGAGTACACTGGGTGTACGCAGGCACATAGGGAAACAGGGATACAAAAGTCAAAGTAATATATACCCTTCATGATAAATGACGTTGGAAAGCTCAATAACAGTACAGCATTTATTGTTATGTAGACTTTTGCCCAATTTTTATTTAAGAGAGAGGTAAAATGGAAAAAAATGTTTTTAAAATAAAAAATAGCATATTACATTTTTGAACCAAGGCGAATGAAAATTGGTATATGTTACCTCATGTAATGCCAGTAACAGAATAATAAATTCATTTTTGTATACGCTAGTATTTTGGGTTTAAAATATTCCTAATACGTATTTTAAGATTTGGTTTAAGTGATAAAAAATGTATTCTTTTTGTTTGAATGTATCTGTTTATTAGACCTACTTAAATCATTAGTAATTTTTTTCTTTTTATATAATTTTGGTAAATATTAAGGTACTTGGGTATGGATTAAATGATCAAAATACCCAAAAACCTAGGCATGTAGCGAGCTTCCTACATTCAAAGAAAAATGCACCGTATTTGTGTGTCTGTGTTGGAAACGTTTGTCAATAACTTGAGTAAAAGTTTACCGATGTTTGTGAAATTTGAAACACGAGTTCATTTTAATAATACCCAGGACGAGTTCGTTGGACAATGTTATCCGTCCAAGCGTTCACGCGCAATACTTGAGCGAACATCTTAAATAAGAATTTTAAGACGGGAAAATATTTTAACTTCATCTATTCGATGAGACAAACAACCATTTTATTAGTAAAACCAACAGCTATAAAGTGTTAAAGATCTCTAAAAACTATTAAAGCTGACCTAAACGTTTAAAATATAGAAAAGAAAGTTTTTACCAATATCTCACGATCTAACGTATCAATTTTAATAAAACTTCTCTAAAATCATCTAAGGTACTATTGAATCATGCATGCAAAATTTTAACCTGATACCCACAGAAGGTTTTTGTTTGTAAGTGATATATGTTTATGTTTATGCTAGTGTAGCAGCATGAAGTATAAGCTTATGCTTGTATAGCAGCATCAGGTAGATTAGGAAAGTGAAAGTATACCCTAATTGTTTCTCAAAATCGCTGGTAGCCATATTAAAAAATAAATTGGTAGTGCGTGAAGTCTCACGTAAAAAGGGTTTCGTTGGTGTTGTAAACATGAAATTAGTAAGGGGGGGGGGAGGGAATTTTGATGTTTTTTGACAAAATGGCGGGGAAAATTAAAAACTTTCCCTAAGTGATATATATATTTGTAATCTACTCCTTTTTAAAATTTAAAAAAAAAAAAAAATTCCCCGTGACAGCAATTAGCCGCCATCTTGGATTCCCAGTTAATCCGATCAAGTTGCTATTCTTATTTTTTCTTTGGCCCACCAGACCGCACATTTTTCATATTTTTTTATATTTTTAGTAACAGCGGAAATATAGTTTTTTTTTGGGGGGGGGGACACGCAAAATTTTGATGTTTTTTGACAAAATGGCAGGGAATATTAAGTACTTTCCCTAAGTGGTATATATATTTGTAATCTACTCTTCAATACCTTTCATTTGATACCTCACTCAAAATTAAAAAAAAAAAAAAAATTCCCGTGACAGCAATTAGCCGCCATCTTGGATTCTCAGTTAATCCGATCAAGCTGCTATTCTTATTTTTTCTTTGGCCCATCAGACCGCACATTTTGCATATTTTTCTATATTTTTAGTAACAGCGGAAATACCCAGTTAATCAGATCAAATTGCTAATAAATTTCATGTGACGTGAGTTATCCGCCATTTTGGATTTGAACAGCTGATAGTTTTGAGTTCGATAGGGGGGGGGGGGGGGGGGACGACACGCAAAATGTCGATGTTTTTTGACAAAATGGCGCTGAAAATTGAACATTTCCCCTAAGTGATATATATATATATATATATATATATATATATATATATATATATATATATATATATATATATATATATATATATATATATATATATATATATATATATATATATATATATATATATATATATATATATATATATATATATATATATATATGTATATATATATAAAATAAATAAATACCGTTATTATTAAATGCGATTAATAATATCTTACAATAAAGCATAAATTATATTTAATTATTTTAGTAAACAATTACAACAATTAATAATTACAACAACAATTAAATAATTATTTTAGTAAACAACCCTCAGAGGACTCCCTAGTTTTTGAAATAGGCTCTAGAACCCTCTTGACTAGCAATTAGCCGCCATTTTGGAATCCGACCAAGTTGCTATTCTTATTTTTCCTTTGCCCCATCAGGCCGCACATTTTTTATATTTTTAGTAACAGCGGAAATATATTATAAGGGGGGGGGGGGCACGCAAAATTTTATGTTTTTTGGTAAAATGGCGCGGAACATTAAACGCTTTCCACATTATTGCGCTATATATTTTTGAAATCTACTCTTCAATACCTTTTATTTGATATCCCACTCAAAATTTAAAAAAAAAATTTTTTTGCATAACGTGAGTTATCCGCCATTTTGGATTTGAACAGCTGATAATTTTGAGTTCGATATATTTTTCCTGTGTGCGCGTCAAAACTATCTTTAATATTGGAAAGTTTCATGTTTCTATCTCTTTTTATTCAAAAGTTATTGGAGCCGTACAGAGTGACAGACAGACACATGAACGAAACTATAAGGGTTTCTTTTTTTGGTTTTACTAACGAAACCCTAAAAACAAAAACGACCGGTATATAAGCACAATTCTACGTATTCTTTATTATGATTGAAAGTATATGAAGGAAATTTAGGGCGTTCATAGTTTCCCCCCATACAGTGACGGACATATCAAACATCAACTGTCTCCATTAGGATAAAGTATAGTCTGAAGATAAAATTTCTTAAATAATCTCTTAATTAGATCTGTATAGGAGTTATACTAATATAATTGATACCGGATAGCCGTTCGACATATTTTATTATACATAGATCGAGTATTGTGAAGAGGCGTTAATTCGATTTTTAGATTTTGATGGATTTCCACGTTTTGAGGTCTCCTGAGTTTAAAGCAGTAGATTTTAAAAAATGTCTGTCCGTTCCCGCAGTCTGTGTAAGACCTCGGAACATACACAACTAACTGGGTCGATAATGATAAAATTTAAAATATCCCGAGGGGAAATAAAGAAATTAATTTTACCTTTAAATGTGAGGGTTGTTTAAATTAGAAATCGATCGATCGACAATTTTTTTACAACCAAATGTTTTGTTTTTTTTTTTAATCTGAAAAAATTGTTTTGATCTTTTAAATATATTAAAGTATCAATTAAGCAAAATTTAAAGGATGCAATAGGTTGAAATAAATCTGGGCTATCTGTGGGCTACTTTCGACAAACCATCAAAATTTCATAAAAATCAGGTGAGTACTTTTAAAGATATAGGGGTAAATAAATGTATGTTTGTGCTTTTGTATGCGGAAGAGAAACATGGGTGAAGAAGATTGAAAACTTACATGGGACCAGCAATAGGCTGATTACTTGATTACGATTACGATCTACCATCCTAATTTCAATGAAATTGTACAAATAATCTTTAAGATATGTTGGTTCGCAAAAATTGAGCGACAGATAGACACGGTTGATGTCTGAAACGTATACCTGTATTGGGATTTTTGAAAACGGAGACCATAAAAAAAAACGTTCTTAATAACGATCACGTAGCTTCACGTACCTTTGGTAAATGTATACTTTTAAGGTTTAAAGGATAAACTATGAATTGGACACCCACCAATTTTTATTACACCATATAAATAATAAAAATTAAAATGCCGAGATAAAAACATATAAATATACATTTCCCCAGAATTCCTTTGGAAAAGTATTTCCAATGAATAAAGTATTTAACAGAATATATTATACTTGTGTTTTACATTCAACCTCTCTTTTTCTCCAAAATAACTAAAAAAAAAGTATTGAATTTTCCATCAGTTTTTCTTCTCTCTTATCTTGATGTAGGTTTCATATACGCAGGCTTGGGTTGAAACAAAAATAAAATAACAACCAACGAGTTAGAGATGGGCCAACGTACTCGAGTCGAAAATTCAATTAACAGACAAATGAAATGGAAAAAACTCACCACTGGGGTGAGAAAGTAAAAAAAAAAAAATCCAATAACTTAGAGGCCAAGGAATCTAATTTGATAAAAAAGACTTGGAAAAAAATATTTTAATAAAATAAAAAAACAACTCTGTTTTCAATATTTGCCTTTTTTCATCTCGTACCAATCAGGACCCAATCAAAGTAATAGAGACTTGATATTTAGGAAAAATGCAATCTTAAAAAATAAAATTTCACTTTATTTTATATTTTTATAAATAAGAGAATATAGATACATAATATGGTATGATATACTATACGTAGAATTAGAAAACTATAGAAATATATTGATTAAAAATAATAATGAAAAGTCCAGTCATGCACCATGACTTAATGAGCGAATTTTCTAAGAAATCTACGTTTTATATAAGATTCAAACAATAAATTTAAAAAAAACAATTGCTACACAGGGGTACGGGGTGCAAAAGTCAAAAAAATATATATATCCTTCGAGATGCATAACGTTGGAAAGCTCTTTAAGAGTACAGTAATTGTTGTTATGTACACTTTTGTCATATTTTCATATAAGAGAGGGGTAAAATGGAAAAAATACGTTTTTATGCTATTTTCGACCATAAATTGTCAAAATTTGACCTCTAAATGGACTACAAAAATTCTGGCCAACGAACTCATCCTTTCTTTTGATATTATTGACATTTTAAAATTTGTTTGGATTTTTTAAGTGTACCCTAGGGTGAGATATCGTCTGGAGTGACAAATACATTATGTGTGACACATACATTACAATACATACGTACATAAAAAATTGTTAAATTTCAAGAATCGATTAAGAATGTTCTAAATCAGATTTTGATGGAGAAAATTTTCAAAAATTCGCATACAAAATGTTTGAATCCATTGCACCCACAGCTTAATTGTATTCGAAAATTCGCTAAAAGTTATCAGTAACGGCCGAATTTTTATCGATGATAAATCTTAAAGGTCCTCGGACACGCCAGTCTTAAGATATAGGGTATGTGGAAGTGATACTCCCACCCGGATAACATATTTTTTTCATCTCTGTGATAAGTAATCCTAATTGGTACTCCCACCCGGACACTTGTAACTATCCTGTATGTGGAGCAGACCTTCCTTATATTGCCCGGACACAGTTTGTCTCCAGAGTTAATTCGTATTCAGTATGCTAGTGAATAAGAGATCAACAGTTGTTCACGACACCATACACCATTATACAAGGCCAATTTTATATGTTTTCTTTATTATTTGATTATTTATGAACCCCCTTTTTATCTAAGGTTCTTTCTTTGTGTTCATTTAATTATTATTTTTATCGCGCTACTGGACATAAACTTTTCATTTTTTTTGAGTTAGAAGGATTTTGTTTGGAAGGAAGTGTTTTTTAAGATAAATCGGTTCGCAAAAATTGTGGATAGACTGACAGTCCGACAGATAAACAGACACGGTACCAAAAATGTTCCCTGATGTTTAAAACAGATTTCTGTCTTGGAATTTTTAGGAATGATTGATTAAATGAAATTAAGGTAAATAATTGACCGAGCGAAGCGAGGTCTATGTTTTAACTTTTTCTTCCCCGGTTTTGCCCAGGTACTGGAACGTTTTGCATTTCGTTTGACAATGTTTGTTACGCGCTTACGAACAAACGCTTTGTTCGATTTTCTTCAAATTTGGCATGGATGTTCTTTGAAGTCATAAAAAATAATGTATGAGTTTTATATTTAATGAATTTTATTTTTACACTTTTTATAAAAAAAATAAAATTAAAAATAATTTTTTTTTTTTGTTTATCTTGAAATTTGGCATGAATATTCCTCCAAGTCTGTAAAGTAAATATATATATTTGTTTTTTGTATATATTTTTTCTTATTAATTAAAAAAAAAGTATAGACTTTTTTTCAAAAAAAGTAAAAAAATATTTTTATTTTTTCTTGAAATTTGGAATAGATGTTCCTTTAAGACATTAAAATCGATTTATATGGTTTATTTGTTTAAAAAATGTATAGAACTAGCATAAAAATAACCTTCCCAGCAGGGAATCGAACCCGGCCTGTCACCGTCCGGCCTCTCCGGGCTGTGCGCGCAGGAATATGCGCGCTCAACTCATTATTTATTATTTTACTATACACAATACACATCCCCATTTTTCTTTTTTAATTGCTTACTGTTCAAAATAGACTTGTACTACAAGTCTACTTTGACTTTCGTCGACGAGAATATGTATGTATACTTCATAATTGTTAAGATTATTTGTTTTATTTGTCTCCTAATCTTGTTAACTAAATGTAACCAACTCCCCGACTATATTTAATACTGGCTACAATACAATAATCAGTCATTAGTTAATTCATTTGTAAACTACTATTTAATTAGCAAATCAAATTATTAACTATTAAATAATTATTAATAAATTTGTTTGTTTTCTGTTTGTAGTCGAATTTTATAACCTAAATTTGACTCAATTCCGAATTTGGGAGGAATTAATTATCCTTGAAGTCATTACTAGCGACGTATATAAAGGATTTTTCATTTTTGGACGTCGCGAGGTCTACTGTTCACAGAACTACTAGTATAGTGATGAAATAAATCAATAAATCTAATATTAAAAGGAACTCGTAAGGACATTACCAATTTAGTAGGGGAAAGAAGGATTTGGTTGTTAGGTATGGTACAGGAAAATAGGATTCGGATAAGAGGATATAGATGTAAGAATAAGGACTTGTAACAGGATGTCTCGGGATACGGTGAGGTCGTGGAAGAAAGGGACGTTAAAATCGTTAACGTTTTCAAATCTGTATATATGCAAAATAAGATGCAATGATTGTAAGAATTCAACACAATAGGAGTCAAAGCGTTTTGAGTCCTTGCGTACAGTGTTGCATAAAACTAGCGCGTTTATTTCAACAATATTCAGTAACGTCATAAATAAAAGAATAATACATTGATGTATACAGAATAATATATTAACTATGTATATATATTCGAGTATACTACGTAAAACATATTTCACATTTTGTCAATATTTATTGATGTTCAACTATAAACTGGTTATATCACGTTAAGTATAATTTACCACATGATAATATATGCTCTCTAAACTCTAAACTATCGATTACAATAATTCGATTACAGTAATTATCCCGGTTTCTATTAAATGCTGTTTATCTTTCCGAGCGTCGGTCCTCTAACAGGAAAAGAGGAATAGAAACCCCTATTGGGCCTTCTATATATATATATATATATATATATATAATATATATATATTTTTTATTTATTTATTTTTTTTTTTCCATTCTCTTGTAATACAGGGTGGGATAAAAGATATGAATCGGTTTTAAAGTGATGTAGAACAAAAACAATTAAACTTACAGAAATTAGGTTTATATTGTTAGATACAATAGACGATCTAGTTTTTTTACATTAAGTTTTCAAGATGACATCATTAACATGGCGGCTGTCAGCCGCGATGCATTCTTGTAGGCGATTCCGGAAGTTTTCAACAGCTTGTCGGCACATTGGGATGGGTATAGCCGTAACTTCCTCCCTGGTTCTTTCCTTAAGTTATTCAAACTCAAATCTGGTGAGCGCGCAGGCCACTCCTCGTCACCCCTTATAGAGACCAGGTGCCGGGGGAACATTTGCCACAATCTCGCCATTGAAATTCTAACTGTGTGGGATGTAGCCCGTCCTGTTGGAACCAGATTATTTGCCTCACTCAATTCTTCCATTTCAGGTTCAAAAAACTCTTCCAACATTGACACATAACGCTCAGTGGTGATAGTGACGGTGCGTCTATTATCCTCGAAAAAGTAAGGCCCAAAAACCCCAAATTGGGATACTGCACACCATACAGTCGCTTTAGGGGAGTGGAGCTGTCTCTAGTGAATTTCCCTTGGGTTTTTACTAGCCCAATAGCGAAAATTCAAACTAAAAGAATATAGATTCTAAAAATTAGATAGATAGATTCTAAAATATATATATATATATATATATATATATATATATATATGTGTAAAACAAAATTATATAGATTCTAAAATTTTAACTAAAAAAAACTAGATTCTCCCACTGCCATAAGGAGGCCCCTTCCCTCTTCCCCCCACCATCACAAGTCGAGCGCTGGCTGTTCAAAACCGATTCATATCTTTTGCCCCACCCTGTATAATGGACCACAGGAATGTTTAATATTGCTATAAATATTTTTAAAATTCAAGCAGATGAATTAGCATTGGTTAATTAGCAAAGACATATGAAAACGGTCATTATACCAAGGTAATATGCTTTAGAAAGATCATAAGTAGAAGAATTATTTTATCGCTATACTTCGATTACTATCAAATATAAGTTAGAAATATCTTTCAAGGATCTTATTGTCTTTTGAAAACCGATTGCATACAAAGTGAAAATCAAATTACTAGTTATAGTCAGTAAAGGAGTGATTGTTTCGGTGCAAGAATTAGTTGCGAACAGGAAGTTCTGTGATTGTGATTGGTTGTAATAAAATTATATAGGTTGACTATAGAGCTGATAGTGAGTCCTGAGGTTTAGTCTTCAGGCTCCGATTGAGACGGTCGCTTCAAACTTCTCTTAACTCGAGCGAAACTTTACGCTAAACTACTAAAGAAAACAAAATAACTTTTTAAACCTCTTTACTTAGAAGACAGACTTAATCCTTGATGTCTCCATACCCTTTTAGATGTTATATTTTAGTTAGTAGACCAAGTAACAAGTAGGAAGACAGGTATATCTATAAGTTAAACAAGACAACACTATTTCAACTTCAAGATCTCAATGTATCAATACCATTCTCAATTTAATCTTTATAAATACATTTCTCCTATTTATGATTTTCAAAGCCATAGTCATAATATGTTAAGTCAGAATATCGAAAACTCGAATTAGAATTCAACCATATTTTCATAAAACTGAACTACCCTATATGAATTAAATGTCTGCTCATTAAATAACTCAGTTGACTGGGATCATTAATCGCTAAATGAATGAATGCGTTAATACTTGTCGGATCAAAGATTGCAGTATCAATGGGTCGAAGGCATACACTCGGCTAAATAAATAGAATCACTCCATGTATATTCTCTCCCCCCAATACTGAGCTCCAAGTACCAACCTGGATAACATGATACGGGATGGGATTATTATCGATCAAAATAATTGCTCAAATCAGGACGGACAAAAAATATGGATGATGTCATTAATTTAAAAAAGCTTTTCCTCTTTCTGAGAATCGAACTCTTTAGGTGATGGTTTTTAAATCCAGTAAAGACCACCTTTATCTCATTAAATTAATTAATATATTTAACTCAAGAGCAATTGTTGTGATATTAATTGCATCCACATATGAACTGAAAACTATTATAAACTTATTAAAGATGATGACTTTTCAATGTTCGTAGGCTTCCGCGGTTACTATTATAATGAAGTTCTAGGTCTTCCGGTGGTGACCGTGTCTCAAAGGGGGTATGTCCCGACGTTTCGGACAAGCCTAATGCTCGGAAAGCCCCCACCGTCGAACAGGATGATGCAATACCGGCTGACGTAACATCTGACGCACAGTGGCGTAGCTAGGGTAGTGGGGGCACACCGCAAGAACTTTTTGGGGGGCCCCTCGCCAAAAGAAAATTGATGAGCAAAAAGAAAAGCTTGCGGGGTTCAGATCTGAATGGGGCCCCCCTGACAATGGTATAGAAGTATGAATCCAAGGTAGTTTGCTTTATAGGGGGCCCCCGTCAGCATTGGTACATTGGATTCAAAAAAAGCAGATATTAAGTCTGCATTAAATACTCGAAAAAAAAAAAAAAAATTGTTTGCTTAAAAATAACTAAAATAAATAACACTCAAAACTTAAGCTTTGAAACGAAGCTGTTAATTATAATGGACTACATCAGTTAATTAGAAGGTATACCATAGGGTCAGATATTTCATGGTGCTCGACAATGATAGCCTGCTATTAAATAATTAAAATAAAAACGAATATATACAAGCGAAAATAACACGTTATAGTTGGATTTAATCTCTTTAGAAATTAATGTAATAGAGCAAATTAATTTTCTATCTCAAATCCAATGAATTCTAAATCCAGTTATCTACAACCATCAATTTTAATTAAATTAAACACGATTTAATAATAAAGTTATAAACTAACTATGATTCAAACAATTTATAAAAGTTATTTATTGTTTAAAGCACTTTTAGTCCTAGGTCAATTACTTTATAAATTGAAAGCACACACACACACACACACACACACATATATATATATATATATATACACAATTTGCGAGAGACACCAAGGGATGTGCCACGCAAGCGTGACACATAGGAACTGTTCCAACATCAGACATAACGTCATTAAGATGTTGGCTCGGCATTACGCCATGTCCTGCATCGTTTCGTCGCGTCCGACTCATCAGGGGCCCGACGATGCCCACCCAACTCTGGACCTATACTAGATCAAGAAGATCAGATATAGGACTTATCAGAGACGAGGGTGCTCTCATACCGCCATTCTTGCTTGGCTGGCTAAACACATCAGCAGAGTAATACCGTGTTTTTGCACACTGCAATAGGCTACACAATTATGTGTATGTCTGATGTTGGAACAGTTCCTATGTGTCACGCTTGCGTGGCACATCCCTTGGTGTCTCTCGCAAATTGTGTAGCCTATTGCAGTGTGCAAAAACACGGTATTACTCTGCTGATATATATATATATATATATATATATATATATATATATATATATATATATATATATATATATATATATATATATATATATGCATACAGTCTTAGGTTTTGGTTTCTAAGACACGATTAAACACAAAATCTTACAATCCCGACGGTCTGGCTTCCAAGAGTCTAATAACATTAGATATTTTATAGAAGAATATTACAGCAGTGGCGTATCCAGCGGCTAGGTCTGGAGGGGGCACATTCTAAGTCAGCTTAGATTGGGGGGGGGGGAGAATTCGTAGTGGTAACAAGAAAAGGGAACTACTTATTCAACAAAGTAGCTGCCCCCCCCCAAAAAAAAAAAATCTCCGCGCCTAAGTAACAACAACTGTTTTAGAACGTATTCGTTAGAAAATGTTATGCTCATGCTTATTGCAGTACAATATCTTACTGTAAGTCATGAGCGTCGTCGTAATTATTGGGGGGGGGGGGGATTCATGGTGGGGGGTCCGGGGAATTGCCCTCCTCCGGAAAATTTTGAAAATATAACCTCTCAAAACAGCGCTTTTATGCATTTCTGAGGTGAAATTGAGTATGAGGTGAATGTAAAAATATGTATTAAAAAAAAAATACGACGTATTTTTTTTTCTTTTTTACTCTATTGGGTCTGGGCCCGTCCGGGGGGGGCACGTGCCCCCTGTGCCCCCCCCCCCCCCCCCCCCCCCTGGATACGCTACTGTATTCCAGTGCTGTAATCTATAACCATCTGTGATCATCAGTGATAACTGATTTTATAGAGTTATAAGTAAATTGGTTGTTAAAAATAATAACTAACTCCGTGGCTCAACAACCCCTAAAGGGCCTGCCCAATAGGCTTATGCAACAATTTATGCAATGGAACACACTGGGATTAGTAAGTCGCTTACTAATCCCCGTCGTCTTTTTTTTCATCAGCTACATAAACCTTATAATTGGCATTCGCTGATTAAGTGAGGTGGTGACTAACTGGTCACCACTTCACATAATCAGCTACCCACTTAAATAACGATTCAGGATAAACACCGAACGGGGGAGCCCGGTCTGGGAATTGAACTCAGATTCTGCTATAACCCTTCCGAATGGTGACCACACCCGATACTGCTTTACTTTAGAGATAGGGCAGCACTCTTATTTGAGCACCAATTGGGTCCCATGGTTATAAATAAGTTGGTTATTGGTGAAGTAAATTTTACTGAAATGAAATTGCCACAATATAATATTTAAAAACATTGTTTAATTTAATTTATTTATTTTTTATTATTTTTTATAGTTTAAAACAAAAAAAACGTTTTATTCTAAATTGTTAACATTTTAAAACTGGAGATGATTTAAACATTCACAATGCTCTCTCTTATGAATGAGTAGTCTATGCATTAGAAAAAAAGAAGTCAACATTTTATATAAATAATTAAATTGAAACAAATTTTTCAGTAAAAAGTATGGTTTGTAGTGGGATTTTTAAAATGTTAATAAAAAAATAAATTAATATATATACATATATATATATATATATATATATATATATATATATATATATATATATATATATATATATATATATATATATAGCTTTAAATAGAAGCCGTCCGCTAATTGGATAGCTGAGTTAAATGAGTTGAGGGGTTTGTCTAGGAGAGGCGAAGGGATGGCCAGCAATTTCCAAATAATTCCACAGCCAAGAGAAAAGCAGGAGAATAATTCCAGAATGAAAACCCAGTTCGAATAAATCCAACACATATTTAAACAGGGGAAAAATTAAGGTTAGTAAGAGAAAGGGTAATTTCCCAAAAGAATAGTAGGATGAAGGAAACACCGGTTTTCAGAATATTTGAAAACGAGCCGTTTATTAAGGGCCGCACACTCTCTGAAACCTCCTAGCCTCATACCATGAAAACCGATTTAAATGAATTTACATACGAGGGAAGCCCATTTACATATAACCACCTTCTCTGGAATGAGCAAAGGGCCCAATGAAAGATCCCTAAACTGAAAAGCCACCGTAGGAGGAGAAATAGTGTTTTTGCACGGTGACCGGTAGACACTCAAATCTGACCCAAGCTTTAGGGAGTGTGGCACCCAGCCCTACCATTTGCTCCTAAAGAAAGAACTCTTTTATAAACAATGAGCTTCACACGGCCAAACCTTTTCATTTCAACATTTGACAAGGTCCCTTAGTCAACACTAAGTACTGAATGTAACACATTGCAATAATGGTTACGGAGCAAAATAACCTTTGTCGAAGAGATTCTTCATACAAGGCGTAATTACCTTCAAAGCGATAAAAAGGCCTAAGAACCTTGTGCACATATAGACTTTAAGACAACCTTAAAATAGTACATCACGCGTCGGGTGCGGGCAATAGCATTTTGCATGCAAGCGTGGAGTTTGCACCCGAGCGACAGCGAGGGTAGTAAAACCACACGACCAATGCAAAATGAGTTTTCGCACGAGTTGCGTACCGTACTTTATCTACGATTGTTAGATTTAAATAATAATTAAAAAAAAAAAAACGGGTACGGGGTACCTCAGAACTTTCCTCACTTCAGAGGCCACTAAAGTGGCCTCTCCTGCTGCCAAGCAGCAGGAGGAAGCAGCATTGGACGTGGTCAATACTTGGATGGGTGACCGTTCTGAACTAACTGATTTATTATCATTCTTTAAAAAATCCTTATTTTTAATTCCTATATTTTATTTAATTATTTGAAGTTTGGCGGTATTTTGACAGATGTAAACAAACTTTGACGTCATCAAAATAATCGCACTAATAAAAAATATTTATATTCGCTTATAACTTTTAAACTAATTAATGGACTTTCATCAGGTTTTTTTATGTTTGTTCCATAATTTTTTCTGGTTCCAACGATATCCTATATGTCAAAAACCTATTTATACTTTCGGTATTATTAACCGATAAAGTTTCAAAATTCAAAAATGTATAATTTCAAAATGGCGACCAATATCAAAATGAAATTTGGTGGGCTTGTTTGTCACACAAAGAGATACATTCGTGCCAAATTTCAGGACTTGATCAGGACCATTTTCGATTTAAATTTTTTAGATTTTAAATTGAGTTTTAAAAAAAAAAAAATTGCTGACTCAGCAAACTGGGTTCAAAATGGCGGAAAAAGTTGAATTTCCGGGCGGCACCACTACAGGTAAGGACTGATTTTTCTGCCAAGTTTCAACTCTCTAGGTTAAATACCTTGGGCGCTACGATGATAACACACAAACATACACACATATATACATACATACAGACGTCATGCTGAAAACAACTTAGGAGTCTTAAAAACACCTAAAACGGATAATTCCGTTGAAATCTCGAAAAACAATTTTTGGTAAAAACAATACTTTTCCTACTATAGGTAGTGAGGAAAAGTAAAAATAAAATTCCTTTATGCAAATTCGTATTTCTCTTTTGATAAAGATTACATTAATTCATTACACAATTTTGAAACATATTGTAAAAAATGGTGTCTTTTGGTAAATCTAACTAAATCCAAAATTGTTGTATTCAAACCTCACGGAGGAAAGCTAGCAAAAAATTAAAAGTGGAATTATGATGGGATCCCAATAGAAATTGTCAAAAGTTATAATTACTTAGGTGTGACCTTAACCTCTACCCTTAATTTTAAAACGCATCTTAATGAAAAACTCAGCTCTGCAAAAGTAGCCCTCAACAATGCCGCTAATGTTCTGTGGTCAAATAAAAACTTCGATTTTATTACCAAGGTTAAATTGTTCCATGCAATATCTCGATCCGTTATGTGTTATGCGGCTCAAGTGTGGGGCTAGATGCAATATGATGAAGTCGAGAAATTGCAAAATTATTTTCTTAAAAGAATTTTCAATTTACCATCTTATACACCTAATTATTTTGTAAAGTTAGAAACTAACTTGAACAGTACATATCTTTACACATATCGGCTACATAACAAATATATATATCGTGCATTGTATCAATTGGAAAATAATCGCTTACCCAATAAAATAGCCAAAGCAGTAATAAAGAATAAGATTAGCTGGTATGACGAGTGGTTAAAGTTGTTGTCAAAGCACAATGTGGTTAATGTTAATGACATCGATGTGGAATGTGAGGCGACACGTTGGAATCAACTCTCCAAACTATTATTAATCAAGATGAAAACTGATGAAAATAATGAGTTGCTACTATCTGCTAGAAATAGCTCCAGTCATCCTCTCTATCATTTTCTATCTTTCCCACCTTCCAGTAACTACCTTATTAGCCTACCTTTTTCTTCTGTAAAACAAATTATGAAAGCCAGGGCAGATGTTATGAAATTAACTTTTGATATTTGGAGTAAAGAGGATTGTTTCCAATGTGCCGCATGTAACTTGCCTGTGAAAGAAGATCTGCACCACTTCCTTACCAAGTGTAGTGCCTATGTGTCAGCTAGGTCCCAGTACTTTGGACATGACAATATAACCACGCAACAAGCTCTAAATTTTCTTAACGGAACTGATTGGAAAGCACTGGAGAGTTTCTTGACTACAGCCTATCATCATCGCCAGACCATATTAGAGAGAAATAAAATTTATTTATAGTATTCTGTTTTCCTCAAAGGTGTTCAACTAGTTGAATATCAACTATGATATATTTTACTAGTACTGTTAATTTATTGAATATAATATAGGTGTACGTATTTATTTATTTATATAAGTGTATTGTTTAGAAGTGCATGTGTGTTGGTATGGATGCAAGTGAATGTGTATGTCTGTTTGTAATTGTTCAGTGCATGTCAAGTTTATATATTTATATTAAGATCCGAGTAATTATTAATATGGAGATGAGTAGAGTTAGTGAAGAGAGAGTGGATGGAGGCGGGTGCCGTGACCAGGAGTTGAACCCGGATCCGTGGATCTAGTTGCTTCGACTCCTGTTGGCGCTATCCGCTGTCCTCCCTGCTACCTCTTAATAAAATTACAGCTTATATTCGTTAACCCAATGTTATTGTTATTATAGTATGGAAAACTCTACACTGATATTGTAGACAGTGTTAGCTTGTAATATTATTGTTTAGATTTATTTATTTAATATTTATATAAGTGTTGAGTAAAATGTAATCTTTTAGACCCTTTTTGTTATGAAAGATATTTATTTTGAGTGTGTGATAATAATTTATTACTTATTTATTTGTTATTAGTTATTACTTGTTTATTTTTTGTTGTTAATTATAGGTACCTATTAAACATTATAATAATATTTATAAAATCTTTGTGTCCAAAGGGGTAATAAAACTCTTTTATAATTTGTTAGGTAATATTTCGTTCCTCCATTTGGAACATTTTCTAACCTGAAAATTTTATTTATCAACAATTATCTTTTCAATACATTATTAAATACATATAAAAATAGTTTAATAATAAGTGTGGATAGTATGTAAATTAATTATTTAAAAATTAAACTATTTTTATATGTATTTAATAATGTATTGAAAAGATAATTGTTGATAAATAAAATTTTCAGGTTAGAAAATGTTCCAAATGGAGGAACGAAATATTACCTAACAAATTATAAAAGAGTTTTATTACCCCTTTGGACACAAAGATTTTATAAATATTATAAGAAAGGGGACATCATATATTTATATTTTAATATATAAAATGGATTATAATAATACATGTATTTACAAAGTTAAAAAGAAAAAAAAAAGAAAAAAGGAAACGAACTCCCCCGACGGTCATTGACCAAGGGCGTTATACGTTATTGATTGATTTTGTTTGTAATCATTAATTTGTAATTAAACGTTTTTTTCTTCTTCATTAATTCATTAGCTGTATTTTGTGGCGAATAATTATTTCGGGAGGCGTATTATTATCCTCATCTCGTCATAATCATTTATTTTCACAAAAAACTCGATATAAACAGTTAATTTTATTAAACAAACAGCAAATTAGTATTGTTAAATATAAACAAACTCGCTAATCTTGAGTAAAGGTGAAGAATTCTTCAGAATTATGAGACGCGCATGCGCAATGAATACAAGTACGTAAAGAATCACTTTCTACGCATCTAAACAGAGATACAATGTTTATATTTCGAAACAATCTTAGATAAAAATAATTTACAAGTTAATACATGTATTGTGATATTAAAACACACGTGGAAATTATTTAAGATTTTGACAATATTGTCTATTTAATTTTTAATACCTAAAAATACTCATTTTTACTAGTTTGTCTTATGTACTCAAAAATTCAAGCATTATTCTCGAAGAATTATATAGAAGATGACTATATTGCACATTTATTCGATTTATAATTACTGCAGAACCTAAAAATATAATCTGTAAATCTAACTTGCCGGTTAGGTTAATGTATGAAAAGGTTTGTCTGTCTTCTGTCAGCTGTGCAGACGTATGAAGCCTAAACCTTTAGGCTGATTTCGATACATGTTCGGAAAAGCATGCTCTAACACTAAATAAAAAAATAAAAAAATGTTTACTTCTAAACGTGAGGGCATTATCCCACCCCCAAAAGAACTCTAATAACTTGGCCAACACATTCTAAAATAATAAGAGACTAATCACTAATTCTCCTACTTCCCATTGACATAGAGATTTGAAATTTGGTAAATAGATAAAGTGTACCATAAATAGAGAAGTACGGCCAAATTGATTTCGATATATGGCCGTCATATTGTATTATAGCCGCCATCTTGGATTTACTCACATTCTATTATCTCAGCTTCAAGTGGACTTAAAGATCTGAAATTTGGTACATAGACTTATGGTAGCTAAAATAGAAAATTAAAGGTACTTTTACTTCAACATATCGACCAGCAATTACAATAATTTTTAATTGATTTAGAGACTTGAATTTATTACTTCAACTCATGCAAAATGCATTATTTAAATAATTACTGAAAATTAATATAAATACGTATGGAACATAATAATTAAGAGTTAAATTCTGTTTAATTAAAAATATTGTTTTAATTATTTTTCACACACAGCGCTAACTTCTAGACGGATAAGGCACGCCGAGCGCGCCGATCCGGCTAGTAAATTAACAAAAAAGATATTGTGGTATTTAAATAGAGTATCACTATGTATATAAGAAAGTTTCGATCAGATTCCTCTGACCAACTATTTACTTCTAGTAAATAATAATCGTAATTTAGGACGAAAACTTTTGCTTCCAATTATTTTTATAGAAAAGAAAAGATAGAAATACAAAAATTCACTTCAAGCAGAGAGTTAAATCACAGATCCTTTGCTATCGTATCTGTCCAGATGGATGAATAATTCCAAAAAATAAGTAAAAAATATCGGTTCATACACTATTAAATTTAAGTTCAACTTAAAATAAAAGATTACCGCGCATGTTCCAGTTAAGATACGACTAAAGATAACGGTACCAAGATGCAAATGCTAAGGCCCTCGATAGTGTCGTACGACGATTACTGCGCATGTTCCAGTCAAGTATACGACTAAAGATAACGGTACGAAGATGCAAATGCTAAGGCCCTCGACAGTGTCGTACGACGATTACTGCGCATGTTCCAAGAAGATGATAAGGAGAATGTCGAGTTTCACCTGAATAGGAAGGATAGTAGCAATTATACTATAGTCTCGACACCGTACGGATGTGAAGTGACACAACGGCGAAGTCAAGGGCATTGTATCAGCTAACTCGAGAACGAAGAAAAGGGATACATTATTACCGCTACACTTCCTAAGCTACGTTAATGAGAGTTGCATTGGATAGAAAAGACAGTATCCAAAGAATATAATGAAAGACATAATTAATAATTTCTTTATTGAACAGCCCCTAGAAGCTACTTACGCTCTGGAACCAAATTAATGTAATCTGGAGCGTTCTTGAAATATACCCAATAATATTTTTTCTTCCGAGCTTACCGAAGGTAATGGAAGCTATATGATCGTTCTGAAGAAAGTTTTTTTTTGGTCTCCAATTTAAAAAATTCAAAAAAGACAGACATCCGTTTCAGACTTCAGGAAACATTTTTGGTTCCATGTCTGTCTGTCAATCTGTCGCTCAAGTTTTGCGAACCAACATATCTTATTAGCTAATCGTCCTATTTTATGAAATTTGGATGGTAGGTCATAATTTGCCAATTGCTGGTCCCATGTAAGTTTCACCATTCTGCATCCATTTATTCCCCTTCCATATGCACACACACATACATTTATTTACACCGATGTCTTCAAAAGCACTCATCTGATTTATATGAAATTTTGATGGTTTGTCAAAAGTAGTCCGTTGATAGCTCAAGATAAATTTCAACCGTCTAAGCTCTTTAAATTTTGCTAAATACTCGTAAAATTAAAATATACGATACGCGACGCGAGGAAGCTATATGCCACACTAATTGGCAGACTATTTTTTTGTTGATTATCAAGTGCTGCTATAGATTAATTAACTTTTTAATATTTAATATTTAGATACGGTCAATTTAAGATTCAATACAAATAAAAGTTATTTTATCACAGTAATAAAATAAAAAAATTCAAATGTTTCGTTCGCATCAGGAATATAACCATTGTTCAAGAAACGGACACAACTTACAAAACTAAGGTGGTTTTGAGACGAGATCGAAGCAAATATTGACAACTTGAAGCTAATTATATTAATTTCTAGAAGCTGAATCGACAACCCAATTAAGGATGCTGGAAACTTAGGAAACATAATGTATATAGGTACACATAATTACATAGGAAGACATAATAGCCAGTTGTAGGAGCAGTTAACTGGCTTGTTGCACTATTGTTGACACTGCACCTCATTACCATGTAATATTATGCCCTAGTGTTCTGCTAGCAATGGCACTTATACCAATTCAAGACCACTAGTTTAATTCATTTAGCTTCTGCACAACGGCAACTACATCTTTCGACCGTCCTACATAGTTTCGTAAATTCCGAAAATTATTCGAATTGTGCTAGATACTGCATCATCTAATCAATTATCCTTGTAAAAAAGGGGGTAAAATTCATTTTCTCATTGTAAATAACAAGCAAAAACTTTTCATAAAACCATATTGTAACAATGTCCATCTCTAATTATCTCACGAGAACCTATTATTATAAAAATCCCCCCCCCCCCCGTTTTTTAAATCAGTCAAAATTCTTTTGATTTTCTTATGTATTAAATTTCTGACATTCCATTCAAAAACCCAAATCGGCCTTGAACCAAACTGAAATGTAAGTATAATCAGTAATCAAAATCTAATAATTCAAGTTTGATCTGAATGACGTAC
Source organism: Gerris lacustris (assembly GCA_951217055.1). NCBI lineage: Eukaryota > Metazoa > Arthropoda > Insecta > Hemiptera > Gerridae > Gerris > Gerris lacustris. Next base: position 139,272,464 of record OX578276.1, read on the forward strand.
AAACTATTAAAATCCACAGTTTTTGAGTCCACCACACCACTACACGATATTCTATTAAAGATTTAATACAATGATGCTTTTTGTGTAAATACTTCAAGTTTGTTCTAGCACTTACAAGTAACTACTAGAGGAGTTTGGATAGGTTATTGAACAATCTATGCTGACTTAAAGATTATGCAGAGGCCAAGTGTACATTGTTCCTTTACGATGGTTGTACCCGATAACACACGTGGCGCGTTGCTCGTGTTGTAACGATACCAAGTTCTAAGCTTAACTTTTATGACTTCTCCCGTTCTTGATATTGTGATAGCTTTGCGAAATAACCAGTTCTGAAGGTTCTCGAGCAAAAACGATAATCGACTCTACACGATCTAAGCTTATTCTCTTAGAGAAAAAAAAGGTTTTCTTCAACCCTTCCCTTTCCTCTCCTCTTTCTGTTGCAAACATGCTGTTTCCAATATTATCACGTATCGAGGATTGATACTATCCTTAACGATGGAACGGCAAGTGGTTCGACGTAGCTGTAAAAATTTCAATATGTTACGCGGGATGTTTCTAATGGTATTTGGTGTGTTATTACTCGTAGCCAACTCGTTTATCCGGCATTCTTCTCATCATATTCAAATATATCTACAAAAAGAAAAATCGCTACGTAAACACAACTGGAATGCTATTTTAATATTCACAATAATGGGCGAATTCCACTAAATTGTTTTCTCTTCAAAAAATACTTATCTAAAGGAACTAGAGCTACGTTTAGTATTATTTATTAGTTTTAAAAAAAAATCATCTAGGAGCTAAAAAAAAAAGGGACTCCATTGAGGTATTAAAAATCATATATTAAAAGAATAACATGCATTAAACTTGTATATTCAATTTTGTAAATTAAATTTACAAATTTGTAGTTCGAACTAACATTCGAAATTATGGCTAATGTCATGTTATTGTGCAATCAATAAATCAATATTAAACATTGAATCTCTTGAAGTGGTCATTTGATACCATTCAACCGTAAAACAAACATGAACAATAAATAGAACTCTATACTCTTTTTACAATGAGTATTTACTTGTGACAGTACTGGAAAATCGAAAAAATGTGGAGGGGAGCCAATGAGAGGTCTGGATTTTGAATTCTAGATGGTCGGGCCTACTAGGCAAATAAAAATGTCACTGACCCCACCAGTCCCAAAGAGTTAGAGGCTTTATTTCTTTCCTCATTTAGATTGGTCAATCTGAGTATCAAAAGTTAATAATAATTGTGAAAAAAGTATAAAAAAATGTATTTCTTTAGATTGTTACTCCCCAATGTTTTTTTTTAAAGAATATAAATGACTTTGACTAAATAACTATTAAGACAAAAGGATTTTTAGTCCAATGTACTTTAGGACAAAGGAATATGACGCTTCTGTTTTTATAAGGGGAGTAACAGTTTAAAGAAGAACATTAAGTACACCTTCTTTAGATTGTTACACCCCTCTGTTTTTTTTTTTTTGTATAAGGGTAGTAACAATCTAAAGAAGTGCCATAACAATTATACAAAACAAGTAAGGCATGCTTCACGTAATTACGTGAGACAATAATCGCAGGTTTGTGTACGATCGTTTTCTTTATGTAAAATTGCAACATTTTATTAAAAAAATGTTCAATAAATGTTATTGTATTAATGTTACTTATCGGTGACACATATGTCTCGTATCTTGAGTATTACTTTTCGTAATTTCATGAAACTTGATTAAAAACTGTTCCCATGTCGTAAAGTAAGATAAACATCGAATAACAGCCGCCATTATTCAGTATGAACATTTTTTGCTGGTATTTTCACCCATTTGATTTACAATTTTGCGTGATTTACGAAATATATTAAACTGTAAAAAATATAAAATTTTCATAGTTGAGCAGACATCGGGAACTGACCCCAATGGCCCTGCCTATGCTCTCTTTTCAGTCCGTAGACCAGGGCGAGGAGTTAGGCCCCTTTGCCTAGACTTAAATGTGAGCCCACAATGGTTCGTGAACACGTTATGGAAGTGTAAATACCACTTTGACGTAGGTCCAAGTTGGAAAAAATAGTTTTGAGCTATGACGTGTTGTTGGCAGCATAGGAGATATCAATGTAGTCGCCCGCCATATTGGCCGCCATCTTAAAAATATTAAGTGTAAAATTTTAATAGTTGCATATTCATTTTCTACACTTCAAGACCTTTAAATTGATGTTTAACATGTCATGATAACTAAAAACTATTTTTTAGTCGCCCGCCATATTGGCCGCCATCTCGTATATTCTTAATCTTTGCTTTCAGAGATTTTTTTGATAATAAATGCAGAATTAAAATGTTGAAAAATTGGTACCCTTTGATATCGCTATTTCCAAAATTAATTTGACATCTGCTAAATAATCGATATCTGCATGGTAACGATTTAATTAAATTTCATTAAATTGGTCAAACCATAGGTACTTAACTACTACTTTATCACTCCAAACTAACAATTGAAAATTGTTTCTATTTTTAGCTAAATCGTCATAAAACATAAAACAATATGAATCGGGAAAATATCAAAATTAGGTCATCGAAGAATTGTACCAAAAAAGTACGATTATAAACATATTATGTATTATGTACAGATGTAATGTGTGAATGCATTATATAATAAATGTATAAGTTATTAAATTCACACCTCATAATATAGTTTGACTTAGAAAATAAAATGAGGTACTTCACAGTTGTTCCATATTAGCAATAAACTGTTCAGTTGAAGGTATTTGCCTCAAACATAGTTATAAGCTCATTATCTAAACTACTTCAAAAAATAAATATTCCAATGATAACATGATCTCATTAAAGAGAGTAAAGGCTTGCGTTGAAATGGATTAATAAAAACAAACAAGGAATGTAGCGTACGATATTCAAGAGTTCCAAATGAAATCTCCGAGTCGTTGGTAGACGAATGTTTGTCTCGCTTACATTAGCATGCAAATTAGCTGCGTGGCAAACTCTAGGTTAGAAATCGCATTCCATTTATTATTTCGAGCCTCGCTCTGTGTCGCCTTCTCTCCATCGCTCATCCCGTCTTTGCACAGGTCCTCATCACACCCATTCGTTCCTGGATCCATTAAACTTTTATTCGGAAAAAACTCCACTTTCAATCATCTCAGATTTAACTTATATTTACATTATTAAATTATTGAAGTCTAAAAGAAGTTTTAATTTAATCGTACTTTTACAATGCCAATGGAAAGAAATTAGTCTTTTAAGGCATTTTTGATGTTAAGATTGTTTAATTTCATATCTAAAACACGGTAGATACTTATTGCTTTTTTTTATATAATTATAAGTTTGGCAACCCGGTTTATTTTTTTTCTAAGCATTATATAAAATTTGTTTTTTAAGACAGTGTATGTCAAACAAGTTTAACTTCGTCCCGTAATTTCATTAATTAATTTAACTTTTATAAGTCTGAAATACTTATTAATTGGTGACCCCGACGTGTCCACTTACCAACAAGCACTCCATCCTCATAAAAGCAAGTTCGCTTCTCAACGAAACTGGAAGGAGGTAATGTAGAGACATTGTTTTAGATAATCTTGTGTTTGGAAACCTGCTTTATTTGTTTTCTAAATATAATATAAAATTGTATTTTTAGACAGATTGTATGTCCAACAAGTTAACTTTGTCTCGTTATTTCATTAATTAATTTAACTTGTATTATAAGTCTGAAGTACTTATAAAACATTAACTAATTATACATCAAAATATTACACAAGCAACTTTACTTATTGTAATTTCACGAAAAAGGTAACAGGTACACACGTCATTCAACAGGGGATGGAGAGCTGTAGTGACTGTGGAATGTAGGGTCCGTGTATCTATACTTTATGGAATAAGACGAGAGTGTGAGAATAGAGAAAGGCTTGGCACCTTGTAAAATGTGCAATGGATGTGAGGTATTATACGTCTGGATCCATTTCCCTTAGCTCTAGCCTGTCTAGTATACCCCGGCTCAACCAGACAAATTCCTGGCTATTTATCAAAATATCCTACTGGGAGTGTAAGGGCACCTATACTTACTACATAGAATATATCTTCTCAAATAAATACTGGTAGGGCAACGCAATCCTCTTCCTATACTTTATAACAACACTTTACCCCCTGAGGCGAGGCATTCGTAAACTCACCACCTACCAACCTACTATCCTTACCTGCCTTCCATTATAAATATATATATATAATAAATTATATTTGGAGCTAGGTTCAAGGCCAAGTAAAAAGAAAAAGCGAAAAAACTGTATCACAAACTCTAACTGCAACAAAAAAATCTTTTATTAATGTTAAAATATACTGTATATAACGCATGATAAATATTTTAGTTACAATATACATGTATATTTTGTACAGAGGTGAGATAAGAATAAAGGTTACTCTTATCACGTAAAATGTGATTAATTGTGTCGAATGTTGTAATTTATTATGACTTGCGCTCTAAAATAAGTTGATTTTTAAAAACAAGCTTTTATTCGTATTCTTCTCAGCAAACCCTTTCATTTGATACCCATATTATGGGCGTGCTTAAAAAATATCTTGTCTGCCATCTTGGGCTGCCCGCCATATTGGATTTAGAATGACGTCACTAAGCTAACCATGCATTGCCATTCAAACGAACCGTGTATGCAAAATTTCAATTCAACCGGTTGAGGATAACTGCTTTAAAATTTAGTAGCAATATTTGACCCGAACATACATACATACAAACATTGTAAGTTAAATAAAAGCTTGTAAAAATAAATACTAAAGTACTGATAAATGAATTATGCAAAATTTAGCAATAGAGTTATTCTCATTACAATGCTGTAATATTTTACTTATTCAAAAAATAAATTATACCTATTCGTCAATTGAATCATCTCGAAGGATATTCAGAAAAATAATACTCTATTAACAAAATACTTAAATATCTGTCTATTGAAGGTAGAAAGAACATGCAGAAGAAAAAGGATGTTACACTGCTTTGGGTCTCAGGACTCCCAGGGTACGAGAAAACAGATAAAGTAGCGAAGACAAGAGTTTCCATGCCATTCTGAGGACCAAAATCCGAAATTGATTTGATTTGTCAAAAGGACAAGTAAGGTTAGCCATCAATATGTTGATCTGGGAAGAAGCAATAAGGGCATGGATAAGAAAGGGGAGATGCCGGCAGTCGAAAATGCTGCTGCCAAGCCTAGTCAAAAGGAAAACCAGATTGCTCATAGGACTGAGTAGACCCAACTTGAAAAACATGGTTGGAGTCTTAACTGGACATGGTCAATTTAAGAGACATCAGCCATTATTAAAAATCGAAGATGACTTCTGCCTAGCCAGAAAGCGGCGAAGAAGAGGGGACAGCTTACTATCACATAAGACCATTACATGGGAGACTATGCTTTCACACATTATGAAAGGAAGATATCAACCAAGAGGAGCTTGTTAGATTAAAGTGGCAAGACACCCTCTCCTTGATAACACAAACTAGGAGCTTCGAGGATAAGGCTGAGGTGGCTCGATAAGTGTGGGTTTCAGGAGTTGGCTAAAACGAGCCAAATGCGATCTAGCTGCTAGGCTTGGCCTCCCGACCTCCTTACTTCTACTACTACTACTACTACTACTACTACTAATACTACTACTCCTTCTACTACTACTACTACTACTACTACTACTACTACTACTACAACTACTACTACTCCTATTCAACCAATGTTTGAAATTTATTGCGAAAAGGAATTAAAAACTAGTGGGGCACGTAGCTTTCTCACGAACTATTACTGGAAGAATGGTCAATATAAATTTAAATTAAAGTAATGAGATAAAATTAAAAATAAAAGTGTTGCTAATATTAAGCTAATGAGCATGCAATGAATGAGAAATGTAAACTCAAATTAAAAGACAGTACTTTCTCATATACCTGCTTAATAAAACTGGGTTTAAATCCCAAAACATAGTATTTAATTAAACTATTATTTTTAAGTCTCATAAAAATGAAGTAACCCCGTCGGTCTTTCTGATTGGGTCTGTTTTGGTTTTCTGTGATGTCTCATTTATTCTTATTCATTATGTCGAAAAATATTTTTTCTCGGCATTATTTATTCATATCTGGCATTTAAATTTAATAAAATAATTTCATGTTTGTATTGTATGATTCTTAATTCATGCGTAAGAGAAATTAGCGAGCACAAAACGTGGTTAAAATTTGACAATAATGAAAAAAGGGGTTATTAAATAAGGGGGTCAAAAAAAAAAATATAGATAGACACGAGATATACAATTATGCCTGATGTCTGAAACGCATTTCTGTTAATGAAATTTTGAATTTGGAGACCTAAAAAATCACGTCTGCTATCTTCGGATAGTAGTCCAGTACGCTCGGAAGTAACAAAAATGTATATTATTTCATTGTAACTATGGCTTGAAACTATAGATTATTATAGACATGTATATATTTACCTATAATATTTTATTTTTATAAAAGTAGAGTACTATGTCTAGGTCAAGAAAGAAAAAGGATAACACAAGAAGTAAGAATGTATTTATTGACCTCTAGCTTTAAACGTATATTTATTGAGGTAAAGGATAAATGGTTTTAAATTAGTTTTTTTAAAAGAACGTAATGGGAGCTAAAATTGGCAAAGCTCCATAATAAATTAATAAGTATAAAAAGGATTCAGCAATAAAAGTTAACCATTTGACAAAGAGAGGACATGAAGGAAACGAGAGACAGAAGAGTTCATTGGGCATTTAAACATTTCTTTCGACTTAAAACAAACTTTTCAAGGGCTGCTTTAAAGTAAAAGAACGTATTTTTATTTCTCCAGACCATTGAAAAATTAAACCATCTCAATTTTTCTTTTAAAAACCTTAACTTAGGGAGGCCTTCTTTCTTCTTCAGTGTTTGAACACAGGAGAGATGGCTTGGGGTGTGGGTGCCTCTTAGAGAAAGTAATTTTGCTCTTCTTCCACTGGAAGGGAGGGGGTACCCGAGTCCCCAAGGCATGAGATATAGGGTCAATTACATGGCTACAGTAGGATGAGGGACAGACTTTAAACTCGAAAAGATTTTTTTTTAAAAGAACGACAAGGCTAAAATGGAGACGGGAGACAAATTTTACCCGACCGTGGAATAGCAGTAGAAATTGTAGAGGAAAGAGGGGAAGGTTTCAGATTTTCTGAATCTAAAGTTGAGAAAGTTTTTATAAAAATAAAGAGTTAGTTTGTCCCTTCATCCATTAGACTTCCTTTAGGGCAAAAAAGTCCTGAACACCCTTATTCCTAACTATATTTTTTCATCTTTACCACAGCTTATTTTTTGTTAACTTTTAATAATACATACTGACAATATATTATTAGAGCATGAACTGCAGCGTTTAATTGAAGCGAGCGTAAGCGAGCTTCTTACATTTAACGAAATATGCATCTTATCTGTCTGTCTGTTTGTCAGTAACGTTTACGTGTCCGACGATAACTTGAGTAAAAGTTGACCGATTTAGTTGAAATTTGGTATACATGTTCCTCTTACTAATACTCAGGTTATAAGTTCGTTAGACAGCGTGATCCGTACAAGAGTTCGCGCGCAACGCTAGCGTAAACGAGAGGTTCAAAAATTAAATTGGAATTTCAGGACGGGAAAAGATTCTATCATCATATATTCGATAAAACGAACATGTTTTACAAATTACATTTTTTAGTATAACCAACAGCGACACCGCTATGAATTAATAAAGATCGCTAAAACTATTAAAGCGGACCTAAACGTTTATAATAGAGAAAACAACCTATTTTCTGACATCTTACGTTCTAACGTAACGATTTTAATAAAACTTCATATACACCATCTAATGCACAATTGAAACACGCATGCAAAATTACAATTCGATACATGCAGTAGTTTATTTGTAGCAAAGAGATACATTTTATAATAATTGAAAAGGAGATGTGTGGTTAGAGGAATAGTAAGAATGCAGGGTGGATCCCTTACTACTAGCCGCTGTACACTACTATACCCATTATCTATCAACTCATCATGATTCATGATTATCTATTTTTTCAATATTCAATACATATGTATTACTATACGCTCGCTTCAATGATAGAGCCACGCGATGCCTAGTATTTAATATGTTTCTCTTGTATTTGCATAAAAAAAATTCTAATTTCCTCCATGTTTTTCATGATATATTTTTAGGAATTGAATCCACATATCGACATTTCAATTATTTTCCATGAAGTGGAGAAAATCAGAATACATTTGTCTAATTGATATATTAAATCGATCTTAAAAAAAAAAAAAAAAAAAAAAAAATTATGAAAAATTAACCATTTGATTACCAAATGGTCCTCTAGGATCTCTGATACCATTTTATAAAAAAAATTAGAATACAAGTGAAATCCAATCTACCTCCTATCATATTCTATCTTCCTCGCACGGTATTTAAGAGCGTCACATTTTGTATGTCGTTTATTGAAACTTCAGCCCATCTATCGTCAAAATATTGTACTATAAATGAAAACGTAACAACTTCCTCCTTCGGGAAATTATGTGTGTACCAAGTCTCTGACGTTAATGATACCTTGTCCCGAATTTAAGCTTTCAATTTTCCACAAGTCTTAGAAGTCAACATTAATGACATAGAACTGGACCGAGAAATAATGCTTATAAATAAAAAAAGTACCCAATTAGTACCTGTACCTAGTACAATAACTTAGAAATTCATAATTTACGATTTTTGTAGTATTCATACTACGGAAAGATTAAATTTTAATTTAAATCAAATTATATTATTATTAACCTACTATTATTATTAGTATACTATACTGGAAATATAGAGGCCCGGCGCTGGAGTGAATTTGTTTCTGTCTGTTTCCCGTAGTTAATAATAATTATAATTTGATTTAAATTTACAAATTTATTTAGAAGTACTTAAATGTAATTATTTACTATCAGGAGTTAAAACTACCTAGTGATTAAAACCTATTACTGACGAAAATTTTTAAAATCATAATTTAATATTAACACATTTTTTGTGAAATCAGTTACAAATTATAAGGATTAATTACTTTTATAAAAAAAAAAGCTGTCCGATAGAATTTGTCCTCATATAAATCAATTCTTCGCCCACTGTTTTCCACTTGTTAAATGTTTTAGGGTTTAGGTTTCCCAATTATATCATTTATATAATCGCGTAGTGTCCCGATGACTCACCTTGAAATTATTTGTTATTACTAAGCTAAGGCAACCACATTTATTCCAATAAAAATAAATGCTTGTATTGATTTATTAGTCTTCAAATAGATATAATAACTTATCTAAATAGATATCTATTTTTTTAACATAAAATTAAGCCCGTTACCTTGGGCCTACGGGATGGTTTATACATAATCCAACATTTTATAAAAATTTACTATAAATATACATAATTGCTATATGACGGGGAATCGGATTATCTCACTCCTTGCATTTAAATTTATTTTTATCTATATCTTGGAACTAGATATTTCCCGAGAAAATTACTTATGTGCTTAGATTTATATTTAAATTAAGTACATTGTAGAATTTTTACATGCTTTTACTAAGCTTCACTTGTCTGTCAGTAACAAATCTTTTAATCTATATTTGACCCAATTCCGGACTATCTAGAAAACTAACACTTGCCTAGATTGTGAATTTAAGAGAATTAATAATATAAATTTCTCGTTTTCATTTTTTTAGGAATGATTTCTCTGTACATTATATGCCATGTTTCATAGAAATCGGCCCTGTAGTATGGACTGACAATAGACGTTAAACAGAATTTAAAAAAAAAAAAAAAAAATACGTGTGGTCGCGGGACACCCGGTAGGAACGAAGTTCCTTACATTTTTCATTAAATATCAATTTTAAAATCAGACTGCTAAGTACGTATACATTGCTAACTACTTATACATGGCGGAGTTAGAAAAGAGACAAAATTAAAAGTAACGAACTGTTTGTACCTGGCAGAGTTAAGGCAAAATTAAAAGAAAATCATTATTTGTATAATTAAAGCAAGCGTCTTACTATAAATATATATTAAATATAAGAAAAAAGTTCATAATCATGATGAGTTTTTAGTGAAAGAGTAGGTTTTTTAAAGGAGTTTGGATTGAAATTGGACTGTTTTCTACCTATCCGGTAAATTAATTTAAAATATAAAATATATCTCTTCCCCACTCTACAGCTTCTGCTTGTATTAGGGTGAAATTTTACAGGATTATATTTTATTTATTTACAAAACAAAGTGACATTATTGACATATATAATAAAAATAATCAAAAAAAAGTCAATAGTCCACAGGCCACCATAAGAAGTGAGTCGCTGATTGATAAAGTTTTCTTACCTTATGGAATCGCTTATTTATGCCGTGTCCACCGATGAATTGGGTATATGGCAACTGGGGGCTGGGCCATTTCTTTTTTGTTGACATGCCAAACTTGCCCTTCTGCGGGAACATTGAAAAGAGATAGATAAAGTTTTGATTTTCACAGGATCGTTTAATTAAATTATTTCAAAAACAGTGGTACACGTGGCCACCGATAAGAGTGGGCCGTTTGGGGTGGCCACCGCCCCAAACATATCGCTCTGCGGGGACGTTGAAAAGAAAACGGCCCACTCGTATCGGTGGCCACCTTTATCCCTGTTTTTGAAATCATTTAATTCAACGATGCTGTGAAAATCAAAACTTTATCTATCTCTTTTCAATGTTCCCGCAGAAGGGCAAGTTTGGCATGTCAACAAAAAAGAAATGGCCCAGCCCCCAGTTGCCATATACCCAATTCATCGGTGGACACGGCATAAATAAGCGATTCCATAAGGTAAGAAAACTTTATCAATCAGCGACTCACTTCTTATGGTGGCCTGTGGACTACAAGTAACAGGCTTCCTTAATAACACTTTTTCCCGTCTTTTAAAGCTTACGTTTACGCGAGCGTTACGCGTGAACGCTTGGGCGGAAAACGTTTTCCGACGAACTCAGTCTGGGCATTGGTAAAATGAACATGTGTACCAAATTTAAAAAAAAAACTCGGTGAGCTTTTACTCAAGTTATCGTCATCGTTATTTTGTGACGGTCACAAAATCGTTATTTTGTGACGGTGATTTTGTAACGGTTATTTTGTGGTTATTTTGTGATGGCGATTTTGTGACGGCGATTTTGTGACAGTTATTTTGTGAAGGTTATTTTGTGACGGCGATTTTGTGACGGTGATTTTGTGACGGTTATTTTGTGAAGGTTATTTTGTGACGGCGATTTTGGTCGTTTTTTCGGATTCACTCCCGGGCACCAGAACGTGCCATAAGGAACTTCGTTCCAAAAAATACATTTTTTTGGACTCAGAACCTTAAAACGTGTAAATACATAGAAATCTTAAAATTGAATTTTCACTATGAATGCTATATAATCTAGGTACATATTTATGAGGGTAACAAGGTAAAACAAAATAGATGTAAAAAATCGGACGAGGGGTGGTACGGAACTTTTACTCATCAAACATAAACATATAAATGACAGCAACTAAATATTATTAAATATTTAAATATGAAGGCAAACTCTTTTAGTCCAGGGGATAGCTTGCAAATAATAGTCTGACTAAAATCAAGCTAGAATTTTTTGTAAAGTTAATTTTTTGGTGCCTTTTAAGAATAAGTGGTCGGCTAAGGTTCTTCTGCGAAACATAGCTTGTGCGGTGGAGGGCGGCCATATCCCGCCAATTAAGGTGGACAATGTGATGATCCCAAGTACAAAATTAGATAGTTGACCGATCAAGCTAATGTTAGTTTACCACTTTATAGGTGACCACGTTGATTTGGAGTAATATTTGAAAAAAAAGTAGTAATAAAGTTAATTACTTACAATCAACTTGATTTTCGGTCTACCGAAAAATGTTTATCTTGTATAGAGGAATAATAAGAAAATTCCATTTCTAAAAGGAGAAATTTTCATTTCTAATAAAATATTAATTTTCTAAAAGGAGTTACTGACGTCACAAATGTATGCTTTTCCGGGTGGTACAACTACTAAGTATCAACTCTAGTTTAAAAGCTGCAGGAGATATACGTGACACAGAAAGACAGACACACACCGGGAAAGGCAGACGACTTCTAGCTAAAGAAGCTACTCAAATAGTCTTAAAAAACCCAAAACGGATAATTCCGTTGAAACCTCGGTTTAGGAGAGAATTGTAATTTATCTCGGTTTAGGAGAGAATAGTCATTTATGTAACCATGCGGCATGGAATTTTACTGACGAGTGATTAAGTTAGCCTCCGAGCCGGTGGCGAGGACAGGCTATGAAAATTAACTGCCGAGGCGAAGTCGATACAGGCTATGAATACAAGAGGCGGAAATGTTTCCTTTGCTGCCTTGTTGGATACAATATTATATCTACTCACACTATTTAGATAAAAATTGGAAGCTTAGGTAAATAATATAATATTGCTTTGTAATAAAATAAGAACAAAATTAAATTCAAATTATACAAATTAAAATAAAACTAAACACAAACATAACAGATGTTATGACACGCACTTGTAAACACTGTACTTTTCCTGCCTAGGCAGGGAAATATTTCCCTGCCTCTTCTTTAACATTTTAATGACAAATCAGCAAAATGAAACTTTTCAGCCTATAAAGTTTAAGTAATGCTTAATTTTGCTGCCGTGAGTATATGAAAACATTAAATTAACATATATTTATTAATTATTCAGGCCCTACACTATTAATCCGTTGATCAAAACAGTGCATCAAGCGATGGGGTCAAGCGATAGTCTATGAACCTATTTGACGCTTGAGTCAGGCCTTACTGCTGCTTTGAAGTTTCCACTCCTTCGACCTACGTCGTGTCCTCTGGATCTTTTTTTCCGCTTGAGAGCAACAACTGTCAAGATGAGAAACCCCAAAACCCTGATTCGAAACCATGGTATCTACACAATACTGATTCACTACAGTCCAGGAGGAGCAGCAAAAACTCCGCTACAAATGAGTGTTGATGAAAAGATTGATGGTATGCTAGATGCGCCCCAAGGCTGCTTGAAGCACGTGTCAATCAGCTTGACGCGCTGTTTTGATCAAGCGGATTGAAAATATTTGGTTTCTCCGATTTCAAAAATTCCAAGATAGAAATCGGCTTCAGACATCTTTGGTTCCGCGTCTGTCTGTCGCTCAATTTTTGCGAACCAGCATATCTTACAACTACACATACGATTTTAATTAAATTTGTATGGAAGGTCATAATTGGCCCATTGTTGGTCCCATATAAGTTTCAACCTTCTGACCACATTTGTTTCTCTTCCACATGCGCACAAACATATATTTATTTACTCCTACAGCTTCAAAAGTACTTTTCCGATTTGTATGAAACTTTTATAATTTATCGAAAGTAACCCGCAGATATCCCCAGATAAATTTGAACCGTCTGCGCTCATTAATTTTTGCAAAATTGATTTTTTACATGATTAATTCATGTAAAAAATTAAAACAATTTTGACAAATAAAAAAACGGGGAAAACAATGAAACAAAATAGACAATAAGGGCTTAAGCATAAAGTAAAGTAAAAAAGCATAAAGTATCAATAAAGTACGTAATAGAATGCGAGGAAGCTATGTGCCACACCAATTGGCAGTCTATTTTCAAATTTCTAAACAAATATAAATAAATAGCGATGATGAAAAAATATTAATATATTTGTCACAATTTTTAAGCATTCCACTGTTACTAAGAGCGTTTTGTGACTATTTTTTAATTTAAAAGTTTATTTTGATGTTGATTAAATGCATGATGTTTAATTGTTGTAGGCATTAGCACCGAATTAATTTCTGCATTTTTATACGAACCAGTGCAAAGTATTTTGGCCAGTTATATCCTAGTTTGATCACTTAAAGCTAATCCTGGTTTACACTACCAAAAAAAAAAACTTCATTATGAAAAACAGTCATACACAAACACTGGTTGGGTGGATTTAATCTGCTGGCTGTATTTGTCGACCTCTGATTAAAGCCGTTACTAAACCTCGATCGCTAAAACCAACAATTAAATCTGTTTTTCTGACCACGTTATTACAATTTGTCGAAGTACTTGAAATGTTGCAGAATCAAATGGTAAATTATTTTCTTTAATTTTTGAAGAACCAGCTTTTTAGTTTTTCTAGGTTATCCTTTTTATTTCTTAGAAATAACTAATACATTATTTTGAACATATACAGGTATTTCTTTTGCTGTAGTACACCGGTTAGAGCGAGTGGCATAAATGCATTCATTTGTATCTGTGTTTTTCCCTTATACTTTTATAAATTACTAATATTAGTGATCACAATCAGTTTATCAATAATTTATAATATTATTATTGATTTTATTATAAAACCAGATACATAATTTTATTAATTTTTTTTCAATCTCGTTTATTGCAACATTATAATACACTATATAATACTATCAATACAGTTAATAAATTACATGGAAAATGTTATAATGTTTGTGTATTCAATTTTAGATTACTAGAAATGGTCATCGATACACTAGTACAAAAATTTAACTGTTCATTTGGTTAGTACTTTGTAGAGGTAACAAGTTTTGCTCTGTGATTTGTTTTTATGTATCACAGAATAAATTTGAAATGATTATAGTTATTAGTGAAACCAGTGCGCAAAGTGGCACTTTGCTGCACTCGAGAGAAATATTTATACAAGAGCCGCAGGCGAGGGCGGAAAGGTTTTTTGAGTGCAGAAGAGGCACTTTAAGCTCGAGTTGCACATCAAATTTTTCCTACAGTTAGTTATTAATCTGTAAATAAAATATAAAATAATAGAGTGTTCATCAACATGTAAAAGGTTTTACAATATTAACTAAACCAGCTGTTCTGTTTATAGCCAGTGTTGCCTTTTTTTGCCTGATTCAGCAAACCTGACCAAGCGCTGTTATTATTTTTCATCATAACACTTACTCATCACATTTGATTCTTTTAGCGAATTTCCATTGGAAAAATTTGTTAATAGAGCCACTGGCATGGCGGGAGTTTGAGCCGGGACTGTAGCCAAAATACGTTTCATGCGTCTCTGATCACGAAAAAATAGGTTTTACAAAACATTATATATATATATATATATATATATATATATATATATATATATATATATATATATATGTATATATATACATATATATATATATATATATATATATATATATATATATATATATATATATATATATATAGGTATATGAATTTCTAGCGGATTTCTTGTGAGCACGATAGCTCTCGAACAAATTGACGTATCAAAATTAAACTTTCACCGAAAAATCAAGCTCGTTGAGATGAGAATCCCCATAAAAAATGGGATCTTTAAGACGTCATTAACCCCTCCAGATGAGTCAGCAAAGATTAAAAAAAATACAAAAAATCAAGTGAGGCTTCATATGTTTTTTAGGGTCCTGAATCCAAAAAAATAAGTTACCATAGCGATTCGAATAATAATTTAATAATAATTATAATAGAAATATCAACAATTTCTTGTGGATTTCTTGTAAGCACGATAGCTCTCGAACGAATCGACGTATCAAAATAAAACTTGCACCGAAAAATCAAGCTCGTTGAGATGAGGATCCCTATTGAAAATGGGATCTTTATGATGTCATTAATCCCTCCTGATGAGTTACCAAAGATTTAAAATAATCCTACTCTATTACTACTATTTTGAGTGCGATAACAACCACTTTAACAGTAACCAGTAGGAAAATGATTAATACTTTGTAATATATCATAAAACAATTATTAATTGTAACACAAAATTTAAATTTTTTACTTTTACTAATATCAGTTTTTCTAATTATAATTAAAATGCAATAATGAGGATAATGAGTAGAATATACCAGTGATACAGGGGATGGATCCAGATTTTTTTTATTACTTATTTGTACTTCTGGGTTTGCACCAATCTAATTCCAGTACATGTAAAATGTGGTGATGTATAGCAGTTTTTTTTTTTTTTATTTTTTTACAGCATGTCCCTTTTCCGAAAGAGGGCCATGTTGTAAAGTTCTAAATTAGATCATAAATATTTAAGGAAGCACTTTAGTTCATGCCCCCTTGTAAAAATTGTAATAACTGATTCAACTATTCATAGGTTTTTCAGGGAAGCTTGAAATTTGGGGTTTTGCGTCAGTGAACACAATATCTTACCTTGAATGGATACACATTTTTGTAAGGACAAGTTAAACAATTCTTGACTGGAATATTGTCAAACCGTAAACCACTCAAATAGGCTTAACAATTAACAGGCCAACTTAACTCTTTGACTCTTATTATTATGACTAAGTTTTACGCATACGCACTTGATCTGGATGAGAGCAATTTTGCTCTATGCAATTTTATTGCATAGAGCTCAGGGTAATATAGACAGTATTGATTAAATTTTGTCAATATACAAGTAAGGCGCGCTTCTCGTAAATACGTGAGGCGATAATCACCGGTTTCTGTATGATTAAGTTAAAATGATTAAGTGTAAAATTTTAATAGTTACACATTCTTTTTCTACACTGCAAGACCTTTAAATTGATCTAAAGCACGTCATGGTGACAAAAAACTTTTTTTTAGTTGCCCGCCATATTGGCCGCCATCTTGGACATATTAAGTGTGAAAACCCCAAAAAATCTACAGTTGTCACAAATGCCAAGATGCACCTGTGTGCTGAATGTCATGTTCCTAGCTATAGTAGTTTATGAATTGAAACATGCCAACCGCCAGACGCAAACGGACAGACAGACAGAGCCGTTATATAAGGTTTCTTTTCGAACTTCGTACAGAAACCTAATACTATCTCATGCGCATTACAACTATTATTATCTACTTGCAAAAAAGATATACAAATGTATTGCAATAAGAATCTTGAGAATCATAAGTAGCGTTTAGTTAGAAAGGTTAGATTTCTTGACTACAATCTCTCGTGTCCTAAACAATAGTTTTGATGTTATTTTGTCTCCAGAACTCGGGCATTTATTGGCTACAAAACCTCTAAGATATATTTGAACGTCATCTATAATATGTAAAATAGAGTTTTCCTGTACATTGATATGAATTTCAACATATTTGGATACTTTCTTATTTCATACATTTCGAAAACCGAATCCGACCTTAACTTTTTTCGTGTATGTATGTGTGTGTGTCTATCGCTACCAGTCAGAAATCAATAATTTTTTTTCGCATAGGTGTGCGCAAACATGTTGCGCATGTTGTAGGCACACTTAACAATCGAATGTATAATGTATAATATATGGTCCTGATTATTTTCCATTTAGGCTTTGGATACGAAACTATTAAGGCGTTTAATTTTATGGCTTTGCCTACAAGATAATAGGAAACTTAGACACTGATTCCTAGCATAAGCCCCACGTGGAACGTGGGGTGAAGGCTTGCTTAACAATATAAGTTAAGTTAAACATTTAAGCTTAGAATACACATCGCAATGGAAAGTGGTCACTTAATAAGAAAGTATAGATAAACTTAATGAAATCATCTGATTCATTCATCACTGAAGCACAGAACGCTGCGTGCTTAAATAAAAAGAAAAGGAATCCAAACATTGGATAACGGGTCGGACAAACTGGAAGCGAGCTGGTAACTTCAAAAGAACCTTAAATGAGAGATAGGCCCAAAAATATTGGAGTGAACACAGAAGAGAAGTAGAATGTAAGAAAATGGAAGCAAGGTTATTAATTTTTTGTCTTCTCTCTAATAATGCAAGATGTGAGGTTAACCTAACATTTATGCAAATGAAGAACTTGAAAAAAATATAAAAATTCTAGACATTTCATTTTGCTCTTTAATTGAACAATCCAACTACACAATTTTAAATGTAATACGTGTAACAGATATATTTTGTCGTAACATGAGAAAGGTATAGTCCAGTGCATATTCTTTTCAGCAGTTTTTTTTTATAAATGTAGGTATATTGTTTACTTTAATTAAATTATCTCTTAATTTATTTATTTTTTTATTTTATTTAATTTTATATTGGCAAAAGTTAACAATAGTAAGGGTAAGTTCAGTCATTTTAAATAATTATTTTAATTGGAAAACGTGGGTAATAACAAATTCCAAGGTCATATTGTTCCTAATGCGGACTTTGGTGGAGCCAACCCAGCATTTGCTTTGTTGATTGAGGAAACCGCAGAAAATTGAAATTGGGTTGACCGGACTCAATTATCTCTTAATTTATTGAAATGAGTTTTATTATGTAATTAAAGCATTATAGTTTAATATTACTTATAAAATAAATAAGTAAATATTGCATTTATAAGTGATAATTTGTAATGCTTTATAAATAATCCCAAAATTTACTGATTTTAAAATTTAAAATGGTAAGCAGCACCAATACAATTTTTCCGATTGACCTGAAACTTCTAGAAAGAAGTTAAGAAGAAAGAATAGTTTTTGTAGGGCCTAATAACGTTTATGACTTTAAGTTGAATAAAGTTTACCATCTGCGCAAATTTTTTACTGCATAAAAATGAATATAACTTTACTGGGTATCGAAAAAGAGCCAAATATTATGTGAAAATTCATCCAATAATGGGACGCGAGCAAACCATGAGCACACAAATTAGTACACAAATAGTAGTAGTACACAGTAGTATAATAATGCAAGTTTAAAAGAACAAAAAAAGGAAAGTTCCTTTCATTCTTACTTATTACTGACTTCCAGTCTTTAAGATCACTGAATAATTTCAAAGAATTAATTATCATCTTCACTGTATTAATATACATTGGAAGAGTCCAATGAAAAATACGTCGTTTAAATTTAATTGAAATTCCCCAAATGATGGATGTAAAAAATTTAGGGCAGTCAACCGTAATTGAGCTTATAGCCTCTCACACATTAAGAGCAATACCTTAAGATGGAGTTTTAGAGACAACTTCTCAAGATGGTCTTGTTAGATCTCAAGATGGATTTGTTATATATATATAAAAAACTAAAATAAAACCATTCTAAAAAGCAACTATTGGGAAGTAAACAAATCTCCAAATTATCGGCCCCCTATACCCCACTTAAACACGCAGCTAATTTACACTGATTTTTTCTCGAACATTGCTTAACGCACAGTTAAACAATATATATATATATATTCTACTCTTCCTAAGATATTGAACGTGCTGTTTCCAAAATGTATTTAATAATATAGAAGGAGAAGCTTATCAACCAGTAAAGGCCCCCATACACGGTCAAAATGTTTGCGGAAACATTTTGACCGGGTATGGGGCTCTTTGATGTCTGCGCATGCGCAAACATGATGTTTGACGTGTATGGCCTAAGTTTGCCCGACATCAGGTTTGCGCAAAATGTTTGATCGTGTATAGGGGGACCTTAAGGCGTCTCATTTTCAATAATTGCAAGTTTTATTATTTTGTTTTCCACCTTATATTATATTTATTCTTATTCGATGCTTCGTAAAATATATATTTCTAAATAACGGGTGAGGAAGAGAGGTAGAGAGAGAGCCAGAGGAAAACAAGTTTTAAAGGGAGTATAATAGATTCGGGTCACATCGCAGACTTATAGAGGAGCCGTGGGACCGCTCACAACTTAGAGGCAAAGAAGATGCTTTGGACATAAGAAGATACTTTTTCTTGTACCATTGTTCCTCTCTTACACCACTTCACCAACTTATTTTTTTACTCAAATTCTCTCAATAGAAGTAAAACAAGAAAGGAAACTTGGAAATTATTGAAACCCTACATTACTTTTCTTTTCTGTTTTTTTTTTTTTTTTTGGAATGAGGATGGAAAAAAAAATAAAGTTCTTTATTTAAAGAAAAGATAAAATAAAATAAACAGCCAAAAAAGTTTTACATAAATATATGCTTATGAATAAAAGTGTTGAGAATTTTTTGTCCCTGAGGGAAGTCGTAGGATGAAGGGACAAACTAACTCTTTATTTTTATAAAAACTTTCTAAACTTTCAGATTCAGAAATCTGAACTCTTCCCCTCTTTCCACCACTAGCTCTCGGTCGAGAAAAAATTGTCTCTCATCTTCCATTTTGGACTGAAGAAAAGAATCTTTTCGAGTTTAAAGGCTGTCCCTCATCCTAGTGTAGCCATGTAATTGACCCTATATCTCATCCCTTGGGGACTCGGGCGCCCCCCTCCTTCCTGAGGGGAAGAAGAGCAAAATTACTTTCTCTAAGACATACCCACACCCTCAGCATTTTCTCCAGTGTTTGAACACCGAAGAAGAAAGAAGGCCTCCCTAAGTTAAGGGTTTTAAAAGAAAAATTGAGATGGTTTAATTTTTCAATGGCCTGGAGAAATAAAAAGACGTTCTAATTTTTTTACCAGCTCTTGAAAAGTTTGTTTTAACTAGATTAAATACCCAATGAACTCCTATTCTGCTTCTCGTTTCCTTCATGTCTTCTCTTTGTCAAATAGTTAACTTTATTCAGTTTTATACTCATTAATTTATCATGGACCTTTTAGCTGCCATTTAAGTTTTTCCTTAAAAAAAATGTATTTAAATATTTATCCTTACTGTCAATAAAGATCAAAGTAAGAGTTTAATAAAATAAATTTGTCTTAGACCTATAACACAAACCAATACAGGGAGACACTTCTAAACTAGTTAAAGATTGCAAGTAATTTTTTAATGATCTGGCAAAGCAGAATGCTGTCCACCTAGTGTGGGTTCCTAGACAATGTGGAATAGAAGAGAATGAATAAGCAGATCAATTGGCCAGGCTGGTTTCCAGTGATATCCCTTAGTAACGGTAGTGTGTCCTTCAGTAAACTTTAGCGAAAATAAGTAACTATAGATTCCTAATAACCGCTAATTATAAACTTACAAGCATGGGCTAACAATTATATAATATAATTTTTATTTATTTATGTATATCTTACAGAACTTCCTAAAAGGTAAATGAAAGGGTATTGAGTCTCGTTCTCTTAATGATTTCTACCTTTTTACTTTTTCATATAAAGTGAAAGTATTTTTTTAATCACGCTTAAGTGAAATTGAGAACTCTGCGGCTTCTTTCGACAAACCAAGCAGATTTCATAAAAATCAGATGAGTACTTATGAAGATATAGGTGTAAAAAAAATTGACGCAGAAGGTAGGTCCATATATATTATATGGACCAATAATGAGCTAATTATGACCTACCATCTAAATTTCACTTAAAGCAAACGAGTAGTTTTTAAGATATATTGGTTCGCAAAAATTGAGAGATCGACAGACTAACACGGGACCAAAAATATCCCTGATGTCTGAAATGGATTTTTTCGTTCTTCTGTGCGATCGCATAGTTTACATTACCTGCGATAAGCTTGGAAGCCAAAATGGAATAAAAATTATATAAAGTTTACAGTAACAGGTCGTAACAGGAAAACATATTAAAGTACGCGATAGGATGTGCGAGGAAGCTATACGCGACACTAATTGGTAGACTATTTGATCACTTTATGTGCAAAAAATTGCTGCAAATAAAATAATTAAAAGTACACATTCACCCTCAACCCTTTTTTTGTATGGATTTTGGAATTTAACAAATAATAATAGTACATATGTTGGAGGGATATTATATCGTTCAAACAAACCGGATTTAACTTCATTCTATCCTCCCTTAACAATTCTTTCGGACTAGCGATCCTCTACAAAGTTTTGTAATCGATCCGACTCAAAATAACGGATATAACAAGGCAGAGAGACTGCAAAAGGGGCTTATCGGGGGGAAAAGAAAGGCTCAGGCTGAAAGCGAGACAAGAGAGTATACACAGAAATAAAATAATCCTGGTGCGAAGATGAATATGCTTCAGGGAATAAGCCGGAGAGGACGCAGGTTTGCAAATTAATTCTGAAACCGTTCTGGGAATTCGCAGTGGGGCCCGTCGAGACACGAGCACACTGACAGACAGACATATTCCCTGGTGACTCCGGGAAGGCTAACTATGCAGCATGGTCCCATGTTCCTGGTCGCAACTAACGACCCGTCCCCACAGCTAGAAGCGAACATTGCCTACCTCTACAACAGGTCGGCTCGGTACCTCACACTCTCTGCTACATATTACTTTTAAACGCGACGTGCATTTTTTCTCTCTACTATGTATTTGTTTTAACTCCTGTATTCCTCCAGTCAGTCGTTTCTGTTTTTACAGGATTGAAAAGAGTATTCAAATATTCTTCTTGAGCAACTGTTATTCTTTAGGTTACGGTCTGAGCACGTAAAAAAATTACTTACTTCTAATGAAGGTTTAGAATAGAAATTCAAATACTTAAATAAAATATGGTTGAAATCAGCATTATGTTAAATAAATCAAGGACGAAAATAAATGTTGAAAAATAATTTTTACTTTACGAATTCTACTTAAATATTTTCTAACTAAGATTTTTTTATTATTTTACTAACTTTTATTTAACTTGAAATGTTTGCATAAATATATGTATGTTTGGGTCAAATCTTGCAACTAAATGTAAAGCAGTTATCCTCAACCAATTGAATTGAAATTTCGCATACACGTTTAGTTTGGATGACAATACAAGGTTAGCTAAGTAACGTCATTCTAAATCCAAGATGATGAACAGTTAATTTTTAAGCATACCCGTGATATGTATATCAAATGAAAGGGTTTGTTGAGAAGAATACGAATAAAAGCTTGTTTTTGAAAATGTTTTTTTAATAAAATTATTATTTTTTAATTTATATCTATAAATACATATATATATATATATATCTATATATATATATATATTTGTATGTATGTATATATATATATATATATATATATATATATATATATATATATATATATATATATATATATATATATATATATAAATCATACTTTTGTCTGTAAATTACGGATAGGCCTAATATTTTGTATTTTTCCTTTTTTAGTCGTTTTGTGACAACTAAGCTAAAAAAAAAAAAAATAATAATAACTTGTGTCACTTTGTCTGTTTGGCGGAGAATCAGGTGTTACGGCTGACTGATTTAAATGAAATTTGTGATTTAGGTTTAAAGGTTATCTGATTATTTTGATTGATTATTTATTTAATTTTAAATAACGAGTTTTTAGTATCACATGAAAGTTTTTAAAGCCTAAATTGAAAATATATATGGTATTTAATACGTGATACATAAAATAAAGTTATAGGTTACTTCTTTAAAAGATAAGGGATTTCTTATTTTTATATTATGAGTTTGATATTAAATAAAAGCCATTGAAGCGCAGATTACGATATATTTGTAGGATTTATTGTATTTGATAAGTAAAATATAGAAGTAGGCGATTTTGAAAGAAACAGGATTTATTCATTTATTTTTATTTTTTAAGTAATGAGTTTAATATCAAATGAAAGCTATGACATAAAAGCTAAAAAAACTGCCCTTGTCACTCACTCAAAAACCAATGATCACAAAATAGGCCTGGGCAATGTTTAAATACTAGAAAAACAAGAATAAAAAAAATACTTAGAAGCCGCATATATAGCCATGGCTAATAACACTATAAACTGCAAATCTGTCTCCAAAGACATAATCCAAATTACAAGTTTTGCCTCTCTTTAAATTAGATCAAGTGTAAATCCAAAGAAGAGTTTAGACATGAAGAATCTAGTCCGGATGTGCTCGCTGTTAATATAATTAACAAGCCTCGAGATCTACTCTTAGCTTCAATAATCTAATTATCCTGCCGTCTACTTCTTTTCTCTTAAACCAAATAATATAATTATCAAACATATACAGTAAGCTTTAACATTTATTCATTATCTAAATTAGCTTGCCAGACACCTTTACCACAACCCTCTTAAATTCAGTTCAGTGTTGTTTCAACCTCCATGGGGGTTGATCGATCAAAATCTCTTTATATTCCATATCGTCAGTAATGACTAATTCATTTCTCTTTACGTCGTATCAATATAAGTTATTATAGATTATCAATATTTTTTTTTTTTTTTTTTTTTTTTTTTTTTTTTACATTTTCATGTCTTGGCTATGACACATAAAATCGAAAAGAGTTACCAAAAAGCGCCCCCAAAAAGCGTTACACACGTATCAGGAGGTTAGCAAGATGTAGAAGGTAAGTACAATCAAGCTCCGCTGTGTCGCTAGGGCGTCCCCTCCCCAAGTGACTCTAAAAAGCTGTACACTGTACTAGGAGAATAGAAAAAGGTAGGAGCTAACTGCCTCGTTTACAAGAGCCGATTACCTCGCTGGTTAGAGGTCGGCTGAGTTGTGATTGGCCCGTTCAAGGTCACCCTTTCCTCCATCCCTACTATCACTTTCAACACTGACCATCATTCCGTCTAGCCCTTACTCCTATAATATAATACTCTACTACTACCGTCCTCGCCCCCCTACTCGTTTAATTTTCATGAAATTTGGGTGGTAGGTCATAATTAGCCCCCATTGTTGGTCCCATATAAGTTTCAACCTTGTGCGCCTATTTGTTTCTCTTCCACATGCGCACAAACATACATTTATTTACACCTATAGCTTCAAAAGTACTTATCTGATTTGAATGAAACTTTTATAGTTTATCGAAAGTAACCCGCAGATTAATTTGAACCGTCTACGCTCTTTATTTTTTGCTAAATTGGTAGGTACTTTAATTTATGTAAAAAATCAAAACCAATTACAAAAATTTGACAATAATGGCTTGTAAAAGCATACAATCAATAAAGTACGTGGATAGGATGCGAGGAAGCTATGTGCCACACCAATTGGCAACCTATTTACTTTAATATTTTTTATTTATACTATAATTTTTTATAAAAATATGGGTGAAGAAGCTGAAATATGTTTTTTGACAAAATGGCGCGGAAAATTAAACACCACATACAAGTGTTATATATATTTGTAATCTACTCTTCAATGCCTTTCATTTGATATCCCACTCAAAATTTTAAAAAAAATATTTTTTTCATGTGACGTGAGTTATCCGCCATTTTGGATTCCCAGTTAATCAGATCAAATTGCTATTCTTAATTTTTCTTTGGCCCATCAGACCGCACATTTTTCATATTTTTAGTAAGAGCGGAAATATAGTTTTTTTTTTGGGGGGGGGGGGGGGGGGGGGGAACACGCTAAATTTTGATGTTTTTTGACAAAATGGCGGGGAAAATTAAATACTTTTCCTAAGTGGTATATATATTTGTAATCTACTCTTTAATACCTTTCATTTGATACCCCATACAAAATTAAAAATAAATATTGATTTTCGTGTGACATGAATTATCCGCCATCTTGGATTCCCAGTAAATTAGATTAAATTGCTAATCTTAATTTTTCTTTGGCCCATCAGACCGCACATTTTTCATATTTTCTTATATTTTTAGTAACAGCGGAAATACCCAGTTAATCAGATCAAATTGCTAATAAATTTCATGTGACGTGAGTTATCCGCCATTTTAGAGTTCGCTATATGTTTCCTGTGTGCGCGTCAAAACGATTTTTAATACTGGAAAGTTTCATGTTTTTATTCAAAAGTTATTGGAACCGTACAGAGTGACAGACAGACAGAGACAGACAGCCAGACACATGAACGAAACTGTAAGGGTTTCTTTCTTTGGGTTTTACCATCGAAACCCTAAAAACGACACCAAAAAGCGTTACCAAAAAACGACACCAAAAAGTGTTACATGAAAATGCCACACTGTCTTGCAGACTCGTATGCAAGCATTTTATATCAAGAACTTTTAACATTAACTTCAGTTTTATTGGCAATTGTGTTTATTCATGATTTTCTGGTACCAAATTATCATTATAAATCAAATCATTATTTATACAGTTTATTATTATTTTTGAGAATCTTTTCCTTTGTAAAGTCTTTTAAATAACTTTACTTTATTGTTTATCTTCAACCATTTGCTATATTATATTGTTTAAATTAATATTTTGTTCATCAACATTAAAGGAAAGGAGTTTCCGTTTATTATTATTTTATAATTAATCTTGTATACTTCATACACCTTATCATTCAGTGAGTAATCGTATTTATATTATATTCTCTACTTTATACTTGTGTAAAAGATCAACCTCTTTAATTTTTTTTGTAATTTCACTTTAGGTACCATCATTATTTGAGTGGTTCAATTCCAGCGACCTCCTAAAACAAAGAACCGATCAAGATTGCTGCGCTCAACTGTCCTGATCAATACTACTCAGCAATCCTGAATATTAAAATATAATCTTAATATAAAAAGAAGAATATTAAAAATATAATAAAAGTAGGAAGGCTTAACACAGGTTATCCTCGAGTTACCAATTGTTATCCGTACTGTTTGTTAAATTTACTATGTATAACTTTTAAAATTGTTAGCTGTTATTCAAATAGTCAAATTATATTTTACGAGATGTTAAGCCCGTCGCAACGGTCTCAATTTTATATTTAGAAAAAAAGTAAAATTAAGTAAATAAATTTAGACAT
Organism: Gerris lacustris; assembly: GCA_951217055.1. Lineage (NCBI taxonomy): Eukaryota > Metazoa > Arthropoda > Insecta > Hemiptera > Gerridae > Gerris > Gerris lacustris. The sequence goes on from OX578276.1 coordinate 139,298,911, forward strand.
CTATTTGAAGACCAACAAATCAAAACGAACATTTATTTTTATTGGAATAAATGTGGTTGCCATAGCTTAGCAATAAAAAATCATTTCATAGTGAGTCGTCGCCGTCGGAGCTCTACTCGAGTAAATAAATTATTAGTATGTTACGGGTGAAGAAAATGTTACAAAGAATCTGTGTATAGACAAGACCAATTCAATTTGGTAGATTACGATTTTTAGTTCTGACTTTAAAAAAAAAACCATTACAAGCACCATAACTCGGCCAATGGGTGATATATTTTTAATATTACATATTTAATTTCTAACCAGACAAACCCCTTTGTTCTTTAAAATACCAATTCAATGTTACTATTATTTTAAACTATTTTAAAACATATTTCAGGCACTCTACGCCTCGGAGAAAGACGAAATATAGCCAAATTTCGTCAATGATGAAGTAAAATGTTTTCAAGTTTATATTACTAATCCTTAAAGACCTCTACCAGAACTGTAAACAAATCTATATTTTTGTTTTTAATATATATATGTGGTAGTAGACATAGAATAAAAAAATATATACAATACATGACTAAATGATACGTGAAAGGAATTATAAGTATTTGTATTTATTTTACGTGATATTTGGACAAGCTTGTGAAAAAACAGCGGATGGTGGAAAAGCTACTCGTAAGCTTTCTCAAATATTTATTTTTCACCCAATCTCCTATATATTTTGACCAATTTTACCTCTTTATAAATAGACCATTGCGATTCTGAGTGGGAAGTGGTACTATATTATTTTTTTTATTTGATAGTCTCTAGTTCAGAACAGTGCTCTAAATATTATAATGCAAAGTAGTGTGGCACATAGCTTCCAAACGTCCTATTTCGTATACTTTAATGATTTTATGCTTTTAAACTAACTACTGTCAAATTCCTTGAATTTTCCCCCGAATTTAAGGCGTTAACGGTTGGAATTGATCTGAGGCTACTATCTTCGACAAACCATCCAGATTTCATAAATATCAGATACGTACTTTTGAAGATGTAAATGTAATGTAATGTAATTAATATAATAAAATATAAATGTCCGCAGAGTGACACGGAACTAAAAATGTTCTCTGATGTCTGAAAAGGACTTCTTTCTTGGAATTTTTGAAATCGGAGAGAAAAAAAAATCGTTCTTCGGAACGATCACATAGCTTTCGTTACACTTCAGTAAGCTCGAAAGCAAACCAGTTTATGGAAGATAAGTTTTAGAAGGAAAGCATGCATTTTTTAACTTTTTACTGAAATCAATAAAAAAAATATTCATTACATTTTTTTTTTTTTTTTTTTTTTTTTTTTTTTTTTTTTTTTAAATTATTGTTGAGATTAGCACGAGTAGTGAATTCAGGAAAAACGTCAAAAATAAATAAATTATTAACGTTTGCAATCTTTGTAATTTATTGCTTGAGTCAATGAATTAGTTTAGAGTCAGGACCCTAACATTTTGACAAGTGCCGGAAAAAATAAAACAATCAAACATAAAATAAGTCAATGATACCGACAGAAATTGATGCGTAGAAAATGTTAGCCACTTAAATTTCGAAATGAATTAATTCTGTTGATCGTCGTGGATTTTGTTCGGCATCTGTAAAAATGTTTATCTACGATTGATACGTCTCTGTTTAGATGCGTAGAAAGTGATTCTTTTCGTAGTTGTATATTCATTGCTAATGCGCGTTTCATAATTCCTCTTTTTTCCACCCTAGTGCAGTAAAAAAGAAGAATTCTTCACCTTAACGCACGATTAATGAATTTGTTTACATTTAAAAACTAACATTTAACAAATTTGCTGTTTGTTTAATTAAATCACCTGTTTATATCGAGTTTTTTGTGAAAAACAATGAATGATTTATGTCAATGACGAAAATGAGGAGAATAATATGCCTTCCAAAATAATTATTCGGCACAAAATACAACTAATGAATTAATGTCATCTTTATCAGAAGAGAAATACGAACTTACATACAGGAAATTTATGATTTTTTTCTGTATTTATTATTAAAATCCAACAATCGTAGATAAAGTACGCAACGCAACTCGTGCAAAATGCTATTTTCCGCACTAGAAGCGTAATGTACTATTGTGTTCATACAAAAGAGAAATACGAACTTACATACAGGAAGTTTATTAAATATTTTTTCTCTGTATTTATTATTAAAATCCAACAATCGTAGATAAAGTACGCAACACAACTCTTGCGTAACTGCATTTTGCTTTGCTCGTGTGGTTTTACTACCCTCGCTATCGCTCGGGTGCGAACTCCACACTTGCCTGCAAAATGCTACTTTCCGCACTAGACGCGTAACGTACTATTGTGTTCATACCTCGTAAACAAATTCATTGATCCTAATGCTCAGTTACTCTGTTTGAAAACTTATTTCGTGTTACATGTCTATAGCTAATATATCAATATAACAACTATACTGGAAGGAGGACCGTGGGGCAAATTCCGGCGCCCGAGTCTATTTTTCCCCTCTTTAAATAAAATGTTATATATATTCCCGAACTCATAGACTTAAAAGTTACCACAGCTCTAGCAGAATTAAATGCTGAACTTGTTATGCGCATTATGTAAAACTATTATTGTAAGTTATTATTAGTTCGCATTTAATAAATGGTGTTTAAAATTGTTGATATATATATATATATATATATATATATATATATATATATATATATATATATATATATATATATATATATATATATATATATAAACAATTTTGAATGGAAATATATAATAACCCAGTGTTTAGACAAGGAATAATTCAAATAATACTTACAAAAACAAAACCTTTTTTGCGGGAAAGTCTGTTTCTTGGGGGCTTTTGGGGAGCGTTAATTCCTCTTTTGAGTGCTTGTGCGGCGTTTCTTTAAGGTCTTACTCAAAGTTTATTGTAAAATTAAAACTAATTGCGAATAAGAGGCAAGGCTGGTTCGGCCCTCTGTTGTTGGATATTTCACACTATTCTCTCGTAACAACAATTGAACCCAGTTTCACTCTTGTTGGTCGACTTAAAGCCCTAGCTTGAACTTCTCCGCTTTACGTCTTGTATAGGATCCTATCGACATTATTATTTCAGTCTTTCATTGTCTTTAACTTTTTCATTCTTCTCACAAGTATTCTACAGTTTTAAGTCCACTTCTTTAGCCTTCGGGTCAACTTTTGAGGTTCTTTTAAAGTTAAGTTTTACTCGGAGGGAAGCTTAATGTTTCCGAAAAACTTCTATCGCGAGAAAACACGTCGATTTAACTTTAGCAACAACATTTCTTTGGGGTCTATCATTTTCTATTCTTTTGCCTTTTCTATTCGGTTGCTCCGTCCAAATGTAAAAAAAGTCCAGTCATGCACCATGACTTAATAAGCGAATTTTCAAAGAAATCTGCGTATTATTAGCATATGATAATATAGGAAAATTTTGGTTTAGAATTTGCATGGGTGAAAAAAAAATTTGGTACACAAAGGTTCGAGGTACAAAAGTTAAAATCGTATTTACCCTTCAAGATGCATGTCGTTGGAAAGCTCTTTAAGAGTACAGTAATTGTTGTTATGTACACTTTTATCATATTTTCATATAAAAGGGGGGTAAAATGGAAAAAACACGTTTTTATGCTATTTTTTACCCTAAATTGTAAAAATTTGACCCCTAAATGAACTCCAAAAATTCTGGCCAACGAACTCATCCTTTCTTTTGATATTATTGACATTTTAAAATTTGTTTGAAATTTTTAAGTGCATCCTAAGGGGAGATATCGTCTGGAGTGACACATATATACATACATATATACATACATACATAAAAAAGAGTGTTAAATTTTAGCAATCGATTCAGAATGGTCTAAAACGGATTTCCATGGAACAATTTTTCAAAAATTCGCATTACAAAAATTTTGAAGCCATTGCAATAGCGTAATTTTCTTTGAAAATTCGCTAATAAATATTTATTTTTATTTATTAATTTTCTTTCTCGTCAGACTTGTTATCGATGCTACTTAGCACAATCGAGAACTTTTATATTCCAATATTGTTTCAAATTACAAGTATGGCTTAATGACTCAAAAATGATTTTTACTTAAATTAAAATTTTAATAATAAATTCGCCCGATTGATTTTATGATCGTGCTTCGTCGTTACTTCATACCAAACTTTGTTCAGCATTTTTATTTTGGATTTAAAAAATGAATTAATATATTCTCCTTTTCCTTAATTAATAATTTATTATTAATATAATTAGAGATAATTTTTTAGAGTTTCGTTAGTTATTTACGGTACACTGTCCTTATTTTTAAAAGTCCAAACAAATTAAGTAGTGGCCTCTACAAGTTGGCTTACACTTTGTAAAATAAATGTGTGAAAGGAAATCTCTTACAAGGATACTTGGAATATTCCAGCTCATTGATATTTTTCAGCTATCTAAATGTATATGACCTCTTCAGGACCACTCATGTAATGGTAAGCTTTTATTGCCTTTATACTTACACTTCTTTTTACTTTCTCATATAAAGAGAAAGTATTGTGATAGCACGAACTTTTGATTTTGAGATTTTGATGGATTTACACGTTTTGAGGTTCGTTTTGGAATTGAAAAAAGAGGTTTTTAAAAAATGTCTGTCTGTCGTCTGTTCAGACGCGTAATTAATTATAAACTCGTATATAAAAAAGTCTGTCTGAATTGTCTCGGATCGATTTTTTGATATTAGTTTTAATTTTCTTATTTAGATGGTTTCTACCCTTTAGCACCCTTTGTGTTTGGTACTTGCCCCTCCCTCCGTTTTGCCATAATTTCTTAACGGCCTGTAACTCATCCCTCCCTTTTTCTTTCCCTTGTACTATCAAAGTCCTATTACAACTAAAAGGTATTTTGTATTAATTTTATTTCAGTTTTTAATTTCACTCAGTTTTTAATTATTGTTTTCATTTTTTTATTTCAGAAAGAAGTTATCTTGGTTTTTATGTAATATAGTTATTGTCGACCATGTTTATAGTGTAAGTTTAAGTCACAGATATCAATCATTTAAGCTTGCTTATTATTTGAAAAATCAATAATAAACAATACCATTCCTCCTACACTTAAAATTATATCAGTTATTACCAGAGTAATCTTGTTAATAATGAAATAACATTGCATTAGAAATTGCTAAGTTTGACCTTGAAAGAGGTATAATTTGATGAAAATGAAGTTGCTCGTGGTGTAATCCCTCTGGAATAATGATAACCGTATTTCACGGTACAGCAATGTTCATCCAGCCTTAAAATCAAACTCTAAACCCTTCTAGGTAGCTTATTATTTTTGGGGAAAAAGCAAATGGCCAATAACTGTGGCAGGCCACTAACTGTCCATGTTACCTTTTATATATATATATATATATATATATATATATATATATATATATATATATATATATATATATATATATATATATATATATATATATATATATATATATATATATATATGCATTTGGATTTACAGTCGTTGATTACAAGGCATATCTCATCCCCGACACGTTCTAGAAAGCTAATGCCTCCCTGAGTGTAATTAGATTTCTTGCTAAAATTACAAAGGTCGTCAGCATTTCCACGATCCACATACTTGCCAGGTGTGGTTGATAATAGTTTCATTCCTTTCGATCCTCTTGACAGCCACATTAAACAGTGTTAAACAGAACTGCTGACAGGAAATCGCCCTCGTTTAACCTTCTGCAAAGCTTCCCCCTGCTGTATTATAGTCCAGTTATTGTAGTTGCAACAGGTCTTCTATCTATAATTTTTGGGGTTATATTATAATGTTGTAGGGACAAATAAAAGAAACCAGTAGTTGTAGTAAGGTCCTAGAACTAGTACTAGACAGGTAGGACGAACCACTTGTTGGAGCCTAGAAATTAGGCCATCACTTAGGCCCTTTTTACTATACCCGTGGTAGAGAGTTCCATCAACTTCACACATCATACCTCTGAACATTGTACCGCCGAAGAGAGTATAACGTGATCAATAGTGAGAGATATAAATCAGAGCGTCACGGCGAGGAATCGATCTCGTACCGCTCATGATTCAGTGATAACCAAGCAGACGTGGTAAGTAATTTAATCCACTGGCTCTCAATAATATAAGAAAAAAAAGTTTGCGAAAGCAATAGACCTGTGCAAGCAGAGGTATCTTGAATAAAAGTCGGTTAAAGTTATAAGTTATGTTGAGTAAAAGTTTTCGGACTTTCGTTTCGGGGAGCAAAAGTAGTTATAATCACTATTATAGAAGACAAATGTACTTTTCTCTACAGAGTATAGTTATTGAACTACAGTGTGACTAACGTTTACGCGTGTGATAATAACTTGAGTTGAAGTAGACCGATTTAGTTGAAATTTGGTATAATACTCAGTCCATCTTCCATTTTCATTTCTCCCCAACAATCCTTTCATCACCTTTATTCACTTTGTATTTCATAATTTCTACCTATTATGCTCTGATTTTTCGTTTTTCTTCTTAGATTTTTGTACGCTTCACTCGTTCTCCTTTTCTATTTTTTTATCAACATGAAAAAATTGAATTGAAATTCTAGATTTCAAAAAGTGATTAAACAATTCAACGTACCTAAAATTCCTTCAAACTTCTTAAGTATTCTTTCAAACTTTTTCTTCTAATTGTTAACTAATAATGCAAAAAAACTAATAAGCATTATTTTAGCTAAAAAAAACTTAAATGGTGGCGTTTTCTAGGCAAGACTTCATTTACATTTTTTAAACGGTAAACAAAAATAAGTAATATAAGAAAAAAAATTGTGAAGCTGAGTGTGTTTTAAATACAACTATAGAACTACAAATATTGTATAAAGTAAAAAGCCTTTATGGTTAGTACTAAAGATAAATAGAGATAAAATAGTCAGAGAGCCACACTATATTTCAAACAAACGAAGGAACGAAGAAAGCAGCCAATCGGATGAATTTACAAATAAAAATTTATACAACCTGTACTAAACTTGCTCACATACAAGTAAATAACTAATGCGTTTCCATTTGTTAGTTGTATCGGGGTTTCGAGGTTACATTTGTTACTTTACCAAATTATACAAGAAAATGAAAATCTCCGGTTCAGATTCTGATCGAACCCTACAACTCACCCTTACTATTAAATTTATATTTTCCGGTAAAACAACTTATATGGTTAAACTCTTATTCAAATGGACTGCATTTTTTAATAGTTAATATAAATTTACTGAACCGGTTTTTTCAAAGTTTTCTTGGGGGAGAGCACTTAAATTTACGTAGGGGTACAATGTCCCTGAACAAATATACGAAATTTAATTGAAATCGGCTCTGTGCTTTAAGGCCCCCATACACGGTAAACATGTTTGCGCAAACATGATGTTTGACGTGTATGGCCTAAATTTGCCCGACATCAGGTTTGCCCAAACATCATGTTTGCGCCAAATGTTTGATCGTGCATGGGGGCCTTTAGGCTCCACGCGTCTACTCAGATGACAGACGTTTTTAACTTTTTTGAAATGGCCCAAACCTTAAAACTAGCAAATCCATTAAAATCTTAAAATCGAATTTACCCGTCATTACAATAATATAAATATATATATATATATATATATATATATATATATATATATATATATATATATATATATATATATATATATATATATATATATATATATATATTTATATATATATATATATATATATATATATATATATATATATATATATATATATATGAATTCTTTATTTCCGTTTTATACATAGTAACAATTAATATTCAGATAAAGCAACGAAAACGAGTCTTCAATAGCCAATATAAGCTAGAGCGAAGACTCTGTCTAGATCTGGTACACAATACATATTTGGTTGTTTTTTTATATGAGTAGAAAAAATAAATAAATATATAAATAAATAAATAAAGAATAAATACATGAGTTAAAAAGAAGATAAAGCATACGTATATATATATATATATATATATATATATATATATATATATATATATATATATATATATATATATATATATATATATATATATATATATATATATATAAAACATATATTTCTATCTACGATTGTTACGAAATATAAACATTGTATCTCTGTTTAGATGCGTAGAAAGTGATTCTTTAAGTACTTGTATTCATTGCGCATGCGCGTCTTATAATACTGAAGAATTCCTCATTTTTACCACCCTAGGGTGGTAAAAAAGAAAAATTCTTCGCCTTCTTACGCACGATTAGCGAGTTTGTTTACATTTAACAAAACTAATTTGCTGTTTGTTTAATGACAGTAACTGTTCATTTAAGTGATTATGACGAATATGAGGAAAATAATACGCCTCCCGAAATAATTAATTCGGCACAAAATACAACTAATGAATTAATGTCATCTTTATCAAAAGAGAAATACAAACTTACATACAGGAAGTTAATTATTATTTTCTGTATTTATTATTAAAATCTAACAATCGTAGATAAAGTACGGTACGCATCTCGTGCGAAAACAGAATTTTGCATTTCTCGTGTGGTTTTACTACCCTCGCTGTCGGTCCAAACTCCCAACTCGCATGCAAAATGCTACTTTTCGCACTAGACACGTAATGTACTATTGTGTATAGATATATATATATTACTTTAATTTTATGTAAAAACAAACAAAGAAACGTAAAATTTCAAATTCAATTTTAAATCTAACTACCCCTGCTTCATATTATGAGTCTTTCAGAATCCATGAACTCATATTGAGTAATTTATGAATACACATTAATATTGACTAACCATACAAAAGCATTTAAATTTTAAATTTTAATAAAAGGAATATATGATTGTATAGTTGAAAGCTATATTGTAAAGATTATTGTTATTAATGGTTAAATACATTACAGGTTGGAAGATGTCCCAAGTTAGGGACGAAATATCACCTTAAAAAACTTAATGAAGTAGTTTTTTTCTTTTTTAATACCCCTGAGGACCTAAATATTTATAATATTTTAAATTTTTATTTTTTTTTATTTTATACCTTATTTAGTATTTTCAATAAAGTTTTTAATAAAATTTTGAAAGTAAATGTCTAATGCTAAATAAAAATGATGATATATCGACCTTAAATACCATAATATATATATATATATATATATATATATATATATATATATATATATATATATATATATATATATATATATATATATATATATATTATATATATATATATATATATATATATATTGCCTTAAGGAAGTAAAAAACGCGAAAAAAGCTTTTGAATTTAGTCTATTTAAACAACAAAAAAATCGGTATGACAATCTCGACCAAAGGGTTCTTATAATATACGTGAAGATTCTGAATTTAAATCTCATAATATTTAATTTAATTATTTTATCATTAAACAGCATCGATGTAAATCTACCAACAACATCGCATAATTATGAAGATTGCTGTGGTTTAACGTGACATCTTTTAAGTTGTTGTGCTCAGACAACTTAGAAGATGTCACGAGCAGGCCTATACTCTGAAACTTATCATTCTCAACAACTTTGACTCAAAAATTCTTCTTTCTACCGGAAAACTATCTCAATGACTCTGTCACAAGAGATCTCCTAAATGTCTCCTAGTCTGCAAATAAACTTTAGTGCAACATCTGCACTAGAGAGCTTAAAGTGACGAAGAAAGAGAGGTCGGCGGTAAAGTAGTACCTCAAGTACGCTCAAATACTTATGCTATAAGAATAAAACAGGAATCATAAAATTAACCCATAAAAATGATTTTCCTCAACTTAACCTTTCACACATATTTAATATAATAATCAATTTTCACCCTTTCAAAAAAACAAAAAAAAAACAATAAAAATGTATTACGATAAATTTCAAGATAAAAAGAACTTTTTATATACTACGTTTTTAAATTTTCTGTTGAATCGTATGTAATGTTGATAATATAATTGTTATTGTTATATAATATATAATGTTAGTGAAAAAAAAAATAGTTCCGAATTTATTTATTTCACATAAATGACAACCATCTAGAGAGCTGATTCTAAACCTATAAAAGGGCAAATCTAAAGCGTGCCATTGATATATTTAAAATAATATAAATAATATAATCGATAAATAATATAATCGATATTTCCTGTTTTGCTGTCATTCAATGATTATCTATCACAAACTTGAGACCCGTCAAAATGAAGATTGCGTAAATATGAGACATGGCAAAACAAATAAAATAACTTGTTGATTTTTTCCGAACTAACTTTCCGTACAGCAAAATTTGCTGAAAACCAATTAAATTCTGCTGAAAGATGGCTAAAAGTGTTAAAATAATGCAGTGTCATCGTGTTCTGAGCTATGCTAAAAGTTTCAAATGTCTAGCTATTCGGGAAGTTAGTTAGAAATCAATTGCCAGATTTGGTCCGGACAAACAAACAAACAAACAAGAAAGCAAGCTAATAAAAACGTAGTAATATAGTTTAAACTATCAATATAACTAGACTCAAACAGACAGTTTTCACACCTTTTTTAATTACTGGACTCCAAGTTGAGATTTTGATTAAGAAAACTCAAACAAGTGCTATGTATGGATTATGGATGCAATGGGACTAATATTACACATAATATGTTCCTTTAAAAACAACTTTATAACAATTATATAACCGATCACATTATAAAATTGTTTTTAAAGGAACATATTATGTGTAATGTCAGCCACATTCCATCCATACACATAGCACTTGTTTTTGTTGAGTTTTCTTAATTAAAATCTGAACTTGGAGTCTAGTGGCATTATTGTGGCCAGTTAGGTTCCTCAATAATATAATCATAAACTCCACATCGCTTAACAGCTATAACTTTTGTGATTTTTGAGGGAACTATTAATACAATAATAATTTGAAATATATGATATTATTTGATACTTGCAGTGCATTGCTTTGTATTAAATACTATATTTGAAAATGTTCCTTAATTTTGGTGAAGTCATTTTTTATATAGACTGCCAATTGGTGTGGCACATAGCTTCCTCGCGTCCTATGACGTTAATTATTGATTTTATGGTTTTATAAGCCATTATTGTCAAATTTTTTTTCATCCGTCAAACTTATTTTGATTTTTTACATGAAGTATCAATTCAGCAAAAGTTAAAGAGCGCAGACGGTTCAAATTAATCTGGGGCTATCTGCGGGTTACTTTCGATAAACTATAAAAGTTTCATACAAATCAGATAAGTACTTATGAAGCTATAGGTGTAAATAAATGTATGTTCGTGTGCATGTGGAAGAGTACTACCTTGGGACACACTGTGTATATATATATATATATATATATATATATATATATATATATATATATATATATATATATATATATATATATATATATATATATATATATATATATATATATACATTTTTGTGTATTGAGACGTCTTTTTACAAACCATACATTTTGGCGTCCCCATGAAATAACAATATTTTTGATAATTTACTTTTAATTATAAGGTACTGCGGGTTAATATAGAGTTTTGATCGCAAAAAAAATTAATATATATGTTTATTAGCAATATACATTTTCTCATAACTCCGCTTATATTTCTACACCATTATGACAACTTTTTAAATTACCGCCGATGTGGCACTATATGTATATTCTGTCCACTGATAAGTTAATATCACGTCCAACTGTATATACTTTTAGTAAACTGCACCAATAAGACATCCAGCGGTGTTGCCAAATCTTAATTCATTTGTATTTGCTATAATAGTCCAGCCGTTATATACTTAACCTTCGAGCACATTCTTGTACACATGAACACTCGCGTGGCGGTATTTACACCGCCATCAGTTTTAAATAGTGTTATACTCTTATCCATTTCTATTAGGGGTAAATTTATCAAAACTTAATTAAAATATAAAAAAATATCCTGCCAATCAGTGTGGCACATAGCTTCCTCGCATCCTATCATGTACTTTATTGTTATATTAACATTAAAATCTGTTAAATGTTAATGTTTAATGTTAATTTTAATAAAATTATTGTTATATTTGTTTATTGTGTAAAAACTATTAATAGTTTTAGCGATCTCTATCACTTCATAGCGGTGTCGCTGTTGGTTTTACTAACAAAATGCATTTGTAAAAAATGTTTGCCTCATTGAATAGATGAAGTTAAATTTTTTTCCCGACCTAAAATTCCAATTTTAAATTTGAACTGCACGTTTACGCGAGCGTTGCTCGTGAACGCTTGGACGGATAACGTTGTCCACCGAACCCGTCCTGGGCATTGGTAAAATGAACATGTCTACCAAATTTCATCAAAATCGGTCGACATTTACTCAAGTTATCGTCACTCGTTTCATAATTCGCGGACAGACAGACAGACAGACACGAGACCAAAATGATGTCTGAAACGGATTTCTGTCTTGGAATTTTTAAGTTAATTATCGCGAGGGTGCAAGTGATTTTTACTCCCAAGGTACGTACAAGATTTTACCTCCAGAAGAAAGAAAAAAATATGGATAGATTTTAATTTTAAATTACGTTATTTAATAAAAAATATAGTTAGATATAATATTAACAATTCTCTAAATAAGTTTAATCACGTTAAAATTAAATTATAGATAATAATTATTTTAATTTCAATGCTAAAATTAAATGGGAGAATCAGCTGGAAGCTGAGTCGTGTATATTGAATGGTGCTGACAACTGATGTATTTAAATATGGATTAGTTAATCTACATTTAGAAAAAAATTTAGTTAAAATGTTTCCACTTTTAACTTGTTTGTTTCTTTTACTGATGAATCACTATGGCAACCGTTGTGGAGGTTACATGACATGTGTGAAGATGACATTATAGATTTTGACATTAAACAAAAGTTAGTAAATGAAAAGTGTATTAACACCAACCAAATTTACTTGTGCTTTATCTAGGGCAACACTGGAGGGAATCATGAACTTTCATGATTACTCCCTTACTTATTTTCATTACTCCCTGTTTAACCCGACCGGGTGCAATGAGTAACTTCCCTCCCTATAAACTAAGGAGGAAAGATCACTTTTTCTCCCCACTGGAGGTAAAAATTATTTTATATGTATATGAAAGATAAAATTGTGGACAGACTGACGGACAAACTCGAACCAGAAATGATTCCTGGTGAGTGCAACGGATTTCTGTATTGGAATTTTTGAAATCGAAATTGGTGACATAAAAATGTTCGTTCTTCAGAACGATCACATAACTTTAATTAAAAAATAAATCAATAACACTGCCCAAATATTATATAAGTGAATAAATCATGTTCCCGTTTTCTTCCATTAACACTCGGTGTAAGGGGCGGTTTTTTTTATACTAATTTGTGAAGTTCACATAATTACTTTTACACAACATATTGAGAATTTGTTTAACCCTAGAACGCTAACCTGGAGTCAAAATTACTCCCATTTTTTTTTAACTACGAATGCACGGTGTCTGTAAAGCGCAGAACTCTCACATCTCAGCTATGCTATCTCCCACCCTTGAATGACCCTTCTACACTTCTATCAGTTCCACATTCAGATTCTAAAGAGGACATATCGTTTGTTTTTCTGCAGTCACGGAGTCATTTTGACTCCTGTTTAGTCTTACAAAAAAAAATGCTTGTAGGTCATTTTGACGCAGAATAGTATTAACAGCCCAATCTAATAAGTGTTATGGTTTCATTTGGACCCTGATTTGAAAATAGAAAATGCCTTTTTTAATCCCATCAGCAATGATGAGGAAAATGATAAACTAATTGAAACAATTTACGAAATAGAGAAACCAAAGGAAAGGAAAGAAAAAAGCTACATAAAAAAAAGTAAATAAAACCACTCCGGTAGATAACAATACCGGATATGTAATAGTAGTCTAGATTGAAAACCCGGAATTAAAAGGAAAAAATGTTTTTTTATGGCAAACAAAGCACCCAAGTGTCCCATCAACTAGCACTAAAACGTGTTAAAGAAATATTATACATATTAGGCCTTTATATTTAACAAAACTAGGTATAATAGATTAGGGAGTCAATATGACTCAAGGTTAGTCATAAGCATAAGAGGTTCGTCATAAGGATGGTTAGCGCTCTAGGGTTAATATTAAGTAATTCATTTTTATTATAACCTTAAGAAAAAGGCCGGTATTTTTGCAAATACCGGGTATATGATTATAATTATTATGTGTTTATGACAGTGCAATAAACATTTAAATCCAATATATAGTACCGTTAAATTGATGCTTGTAATATTTAATTATTTTATTAATTAGGCTAATAAATAAATCATTTTAAATAAATTATTAATTTCCTCTTTGTTCAATCACTCCTAAAAGAGAAAGCGAATTACATAATATAAGCAATAAGCAAAGTCAATCGACAGAGATGTATGTAGATATGACTAGTTAAGTTTGAGGAACACATTTCCTTATCAAGTAAAGCTAATTCATATTCACATCAGATTAGATAAGATAACTCTACATAACTCGTAATCAAATTTTACTTTTCGTCACAATCTTCCCAGATTTTATATTACTACTACTATTTGTACTCAAATAATAATATTACTAGGCATCGCTTGGCTCTATCATTGATGGCTTGATGAAGTTAATCATGATGAGTTGATATTATAAGAATATGCAAGTAATAGAGAGTCGTGCAGTGCACTCTTCTACACGTCCCGGCCATTCCACTTCAAATATCTATTATAAAAATTGTATCACTTCGATGCGCAAAAACTACTGTATGTATCAAGTTGAAATTTTGCACTCCTGTTTCCATTGATATTTAGATGGTGTATATGAAGTTTTATTAAAATCGTTACCTTAGAACGTAAGATATCGGTAAAAAGGTTGTTTCCTCTATTTACGTTTAGACCACTTAATAGTTTTAGCGATCTTTATTAATTCATAGCGGTGCCGTTGTTGGTTTTACTAAAAAAATTTATTTGTAAAAAATGTTTGTCTCATCGAATAGGTGATGATAGAATGTTTTCCCGTCCTGAAATTCCAATTTTAAATTTGAAGCTCACGTTTACGAAATTAGCCCGAGTATTAGTAAAAGGATCATGTATACCAAATTTCAACCAAATCGGTCAACGTTTACTCAGGTTATCGTCGGACACGTAAACGTTAGACACAGACAAATCGCCGGCTTCTGTACGATTAAGTTATAGTTATTTATATAACTAGGCAGCAAAATGGAATTTTACTGACGGGTGATTAGATTAGACTCCGAGCCGAAGGCGAGGACAGGCTATGATAATTAACCGACTTGACTGAATAAATGAATAAATGAGGCAGAATGTTTCCTTTGCTGCCTTGTTGCATACATTTTATCTAAGGGCGGCAGAAAAATGAAACTGCTAACATATCATCTTTATTAATATAACATAGTAAATTACTATGTTACATTAATTGAAACGAGCGTAGCGAGCTTCCTACATTCAACGAAATATTCTGTGTGTCTGAAACGTAGGACGATAACTTGAGTTAAAATTGACCGATTTCGATTAAATTTGGTACACACGTTTATTTTACCAATGCTCAGGACGAGTTCGTTGGACAACTTTGTCTGCCCAAGCGTTCGCGCGCCACGCTCGCGTAAACGTGCGCTTTAAAATTAAAATTGGAATTTCAGGACAGGAAAAGATTCTATCATCATCTATTCGATGAGACAAACATTTTTTTCAAATAACATTTTTCAGTAAAACCAACAGCGACACCGCTATGAATTAATAAAGATCGTTAAAACTATTTAAGCGGACCTAAACGTTAAAAGAGGAATAGTAAGAATGCCGGGTTGTTCCCTTACTACTAGCCGCTGAACTACTATCATACCCTATATCTATCAACTCATCATGATTCATGATTATCTATTTTTACTTTCTCATATTTTCAATATTCAATTCATATTTATTACCATACGCTCGCTTCAATGATATAGCCACGCGATGCCTAGTAAGATAAAGATAATAACATACGTATTAACTAAAATGAATGTTCATAAAAAAAAAAAAAAAAAAAAAATAGTATTTAAACAATGCAGTGTGGCCTACGGACCCTCGCTGTGTGCTGACTAGCACACACTTGACCTGTTTATTTTATATTTGTAAGGTTTATTTTGTAAAAATTTAAGATTGTCCTGTGGGCCAATGATACTCATTTATAGAGCTCGTATTTTTATATTTTGCACATTTTACTATTAAATACATATGTTTGTTTGTACCTTAGATGCAATACTATACATTTCTTTACATAGATGGTGATTTTATTTCGTTTTTAGCTTCTGCACAAAGTACAAAAAGAAACCTAATATAACGGCTCTAGCTCTGTCTATGCGTAGCTTGTTTCTATTAATAAACTACTATATAGGAACGAAAAATTCGGCACTCAGGTGCATCTCGGCATTTGTGTCAACTGGACACTTTTTCGATTATTACACTTAATATTTTCAAGATGGCGGCCAATAAGGCGGGTGACTAAAAAAAAATGTTTTAGAAATTTGATATATAACATGTCATATGGTGTCTAAAACATTTTTTTTAGTCACCCGCCTTATTGGCCACCATCTTGAAAATATTAAGTAGGTATTAAGAGTAAAAAATCGAAAAAGGGTCCAGTTGACACAAATGCCGAGATGCACCAGAGTGCCGAATTTTCTGTTCCTAGCTATAGTAGTTTATTAATAGAAACAAGCTACGCACAGACAGAGCCAGAGCCGTTATATTAGGTTTCTTTTTGTACTTTGTGCAGAAGCTTAAAACGAAATATAATCACCATCTATGTAAAGAAATGCATAGTATTGCATCTAATGCACAAACGTATTTAATAGTAAAATGTGCAAAATATAAAAATACGAGCTCTATAAATGAGTATCATTGGTTCAAAGGGAATATACAATTTTTACAAAATAAACCTTACAAATATAAAATAAACAGGTCAAGTGTGTGCTAGTCAGCACACAGCGAGGGTTCGTAGGCCACACTGTATTGTTTAAGTAGTACCCTATTGATGGTGTTTTTTAAAATGCTAAAAAGCTTACTTTGAACTATCCTATGGGTCTGGGTCTGATATTCTCAAAACACATAAACAAACTTCTGATAAAGTATTTTTTTGCCACTGAACCGGACTACAACCATATAAATACATCGAAAAGACCATAATTATGAAAAAAAACCCGTATTTTGTGAATAAAAAATAAAATAATATTTTTTTCGAAATTTCCAAAAAGTGGTAACTTTACTTTTGGTCGAAGAATGTTGAATGTCTTTACTTTTGGTTGAAGAACGAATAAAGCCAAAAAGCTGGTTTTAGTGGTTTAGGAAATTTTATCAGTTTTTTTTTATCAAAGGGATTTTTTTCTAGGATGCGTTGTTTCGGAGTAATAAGCGAAAAACTAAAAAAGCTTCCGATATTTTATGATTTTCGCCATTTTTTTATGGTGAAGCCAAATCCGAATCTAGTCAATAATGAGATTATCAGATTCAGCACCTCAAAAACGTAAAGATCCGTCAAGAAAAATTCTTCAGCAATTTTTTTCTGTCCAAACTACCAAATGACTGGACTATTAGAATAGAACTGGCAAGAAAAAAAAGTCTAGAAGGTTGATTCACTCACACCTTATCAGAGATACAAGCGTAAAGGGTTTGAATGTTGGAGGTGGGGTAATGAGCGGCAAAACCTTGCATTGTTGCCTGATCTGCGGAGTTCCGATTATCCTTCGACTGTACAAATATATACATTTCTAGATATACATCCACTGCACTACCGCTCCTAAAGGAAATAAGTGAAACTAAAAATATACACTTTTTTTCAATTTTCGACCATTATTACTTCCATCTCAGATTTCAAACATAGCTTATTTGAAGCTTTTAGAACGAAATTAACTCGGGTTGTAAAGTGACGTCCGGTATACGGAGTTCATATTGTCCCGGACGTCATATTGATGGTAAATCCCTAATGTATGGACGTCATAATGGTAGGAAGATATATATATATATATATATATATATATATATATATATATATATATATATATATATATATATATATATATATATATATATATATATATATATGTATACATATATATATATATATGTATATATATATATATATATATACAGGGTGGTCCAAAAGTCTCCCCCCCCCCCCTGTTAACTTTTGAACGGTTTGAGATAAATTAATGAAACTTGGGGGATCTCTACCATGCAAAGGGAAGTTTGTTTTCATGCAATCACCCACTAGGGGCAACCACCCACTTTGCCCCCAGGCCACCCAACTTCAAAATTTCAAATTGGAGCGTATATTTTTGATAGCATATTTGGATTCTACAGTGAAAAATAATAAACTTTTACTTGAAACTATTTTTTCTATCTCCAATATTTTGCCCCCTACAGGGGGGCAAAGATAGCAAAATAACCTTTCCGAAATAGTAAAATAATAACACTTAGATCGTTATAAGATTTGCATGGTAGAGATCCCCCAAGTTTCATTAATTTATCTCAAACCGTTCAAAAGTTAAGAGGGGGGGGGGGGGGGGAGACTTTTGGACCACCCTGTATATATATTAAAGTATTAAATAAAATATTCTAGTTCCCCTAAAACCTACATCTCATTGCACGGTTTCAAAAAATAATTTTAGTAGTATTGTTAAAAATAAAAAATAGCATTATATCAATTTTAATAGTTAGTATTAAAATGGTTTTATATTCGGCTGGCCAATTTACAGTATCCGTTTTGTAAGGGGGTTGTAACTAAATAAATAATAAATATTTCCCCAGCAGCCATATATAATTTGCGTGACCGACAATGAGCGTGTTATTTATATCTACAATAAATTTGGTTTTTTTCTAAGAGAGTACACAAGGCAAACTAAATCAGGTTGAATACCTCCGCGGACTCTATATTCAAATAAAGGAATAGATTTATTTAAATAATACAAAAAAAAACCTTTTAGCTCAATATTTTCCCTTGTAAATTTTAGCTAGAGTGATGAAGCTAAAGTTTATAATAATATAAGTGACTTGAATATTGGGAAGAAACCTGATTTGAAATAATACTCAAATTAATTTTATATTTTTTAATATTATTATACCCGATCTAGTATGGTTCGTTCTAAGTATGGACCTTCAAAAGTTTTAGATTTAACAATATTTAAATAGTTTATTAATATCCTTAACTATTATTTAATAATATAAGGTTTATAATCAATTATTCCATCTATGCGCTTCCCCATCGATATTTATTTCCGAATTTTAAACTACGATTTTTTTTTTTTTTTTTTTTAAGGCGTCAAAATTAAGACTCTGATTTACTAGTTAATTTTGGATGTACAAATTTTCTTTTTAGCGAATTTTCGATGAAAATTAAGCTATTGCAACGGCTTCAAACTTTTTGAAATGCGAATTTTTGAAAACATTTTCCACGGAAATCCGTTTTAGACCATTCTGAATCGATTCCTAAAATGTAACACTTTTTTTATGTATGTATGTATATATATGTATGTGTGTATGTATGTATATATATATATATATATATATATATATATATATATATATATGTCTCACTCCAGGCGATATCTCCACTTAGGATGCAATTAAAAATTTCATACAAATTTTAAAATGTAAATAATATCAAAAGAAAGGATGAGTTCGTTGGCCAGAATTTTCGGAGTTAATTTAAGGGTCAAATTTTTACAATAGCAATTTGCTGCTGTCGCAGAGAGAAATGTGAATCGTGAGTAGTTCTCCACATAAGTGGCAGTTTGGCCTCCTTTTGCGTTATAAGGTAGCGTTTGGTTAGTCTTGTAGATCTGATTTTAAGACGTGTCAATATAATTTATTTATGTATATTTAATCTACAGCTCGTATCGTCTTGATTTGCTGTTGCCTGTCCTTAAATTCATTTAAGGGGGCTGACCATTTCTGGGTAGGTAATGCTCGTGGGCTTAAGCGGCACCTTGCAGGATTTGACGATGATCATGTTCACCAACTAATTTAAAAGTTGCTGTTAGATGTGTTTGATGTCATCCAGCATCATGTGACAGCAGTTCGTGTCACAATTACCCCCACTCAAAATATACATCACAACATACAAATCAACAATAGCTAATATGTTTGTGTATTAACTTCACGACTAGGTTTACCAATACATTTATTAGCCTCCTCATCTAGATCCAAAGGTTGGATCTTGGCTATAAGATCTACTTATAGCTAAGGATCCTCATAGAATATAGGGAAGAATACGTTTCCTAAATCAATAAGACGTAATTCTTTTTTTGTTTCTCATTAGTCTAATAACTTCACAACGTGTTCTATATACTTTTCTGCATATTTTTACATTGTGATTGCCAGGCCCGTTTTAGACGTTCTCTAGAAGATTGCAGTGGTGTCTGTACATTTATCCGATGGGGTTCAAATTTTGTATTTACAATAAATGAGTAGTCCTCAACAATTTATGTTTAGAAAATGATATGTCTGTCTGTGTGTGCGTCAATCACGGTCCAAACGGCTGACCAGATTTTGTTGGTTTTTTGGGTACAATATTAAACTCAATTCTGTGGGTGATATAGGCTATAAAACTTTTTGGTATCTCTATGTGAGGTGGAGAACAGGGCTTCTAAATAGATTTCAAAATTCAAATTATTTTTTTTATAAAAAATGTATTAAACCAAAGTTGCAGAAGGAGGTACAGACATTATTTGGTTTTGAGAAAATCTCTGAGGGAAGATCTGTTAAAGAAATAAGTTTTTAATCGCAGTCAAAAAAATAGAATGCCAATTGGTGTGGCACATAGCTTCCTCGCATCCTACCCACGTACTTTATTGATTTATGCTTTTACAAGCCATTATTGTCTAATTGTTTCCCCCTTTTTTTAATCTGTCAAAA
>OX578276.1:139320012-139397512 GCA_951217055.1 Gerris lacustris
TAAGAACTTTGCTAGGTTGTAGGAGGGGCTGTTGATAAAAGAAACGATAGGTCTGAGGGGGATATTTTTTTTGTGGATTTTAGGGAGGCCGTATATACGGGGGGCCGTTGCATTTCTGCATTCCATCCGTGCGCCTTCAGAAGAACTGATATATCCGCCGTTCACAAGATCCTTAATGAAACCATTAGCTCTTTTTTGGTAGGAATTAGTAAGATCTTTACCTATTTTCTTGTATGTATTTGTATCACTGAGCATAGATAACATTTTGGCGTCATATTCAGATTTTAATATGGCTACGGTGCGATTCCCTTTATCGGCTCGGGTAATTAAAATTTCTGGATGTTTTTTTAGGAAATTTCTTGTTTTGGTATATGCTTTATTGTATTGATCAATGTTATGATGTTGTGACATACGATTTCTGTAGTTGGTGAGGATATTCACACATTGTGCGCGGACAGGCGTTTGTTCAGCAGGAGGTAAGTCGTGAATGATGGTTTCCAGGTCACCAATGAAATCGAACAAGGGAAAATTATCTTTTTGATGATTCATTGCGAATTTTGGGCCTAATGATAGCAGTCTGCAACAGTCTGCAGACTGCTGTTGCAGACTGCTATCATTAGGCCCAAAATTCGCAATGAATCATCAAAAAGATAATTTTCCCTTGTTCGATTTCATTGGTGACCTGGAAACCATCATTCACGACTTACCTCCTGCTGAACAAACGCCTGTCCGCGCACAATGTGTGAATATCCTCACCAACTACAGAAATCGTATGTCACAACATCATAACATTGATCAATACAATAAAGCATATACCAAAACAAGAAATTTCCTAAAAAAACATCCAGAAATTTTAATTACCCGAGCCGATAAAGGGAATCGCACCGTAGCCATATTAAAATCTGAATATGACGCCAAAATGTTATCTATGCTCAGTGATACAAATACATACAAGAAAATAGGTAAAGATCTTACTAATTCCTACCAAAAAAGAGCTAATGGTTTCATTAAGGATCTTGTGAACGGCGGATATATCAGTTCTTCTGAAGGCGCACGGATGGAATGCAGAAATGCAACGGCCCCCCGTATATACGGCCTCCCTAAAATCCACAAAAAAAATATCCCCCTCAGACCTATCGTTTCTTTTATCAACAGCCCCTCCTACAACCTAGCAAAGTTCTTAAACAATATCCTTATTAATATCACCGACAATGAATTTAATATCAATAATTCCCTTGCTATGAGAGAGATTATAATTAATACATCTATACCTTCGAACGAGACGTTACTATCCCTAGATGTTTCATCACTCTTTACTAACGTTCCAATCGACCTCGTTATAGATATCATACGTAAACGCTGGGTCGAAATCAAGAAGTACACTACTATTCCACTAGGTTTTTTCATTGAAATCCTCAACTTCACTTGCGAGACCCGATATTTCACCTCCCAAGGACAAGTTTACATGCAAATATATGGTTGCCCTATGGGTAGCCCTCTATCTAACAGCTTAGCGAGTCTAATTATGAAAGAAGCCATTAGTATCTCCCTCAACAAAATTGGTATTGAAATTCACCTTTGCCATCTATATGTAGACGACATGCTCTTATCGATTCCGTATGATATGATCGACCAAACCTTAAACATTTTTAACAGTTTTCACAACCGGATTCAATTTACCATAGAACTACCTGTAGAGAATAGCATCCCTTTCCTAGATATGCTAATAATAAAAAAACGCAGATGGCTCCTTATCTACTAAATGGTACCAGAAACCATCTAGCTCAGGAAGAGTTCTCCATTATGACTCACACCATCCCTTGTCTACAAAATTGAACGTTGCTCGTAATTTTACTAAAAGAATATTAGATATGTCTAGTTTAGAATACATCACAGAAAGCAAAAACACAATAAAGAAGATCCTGGGAAAAAACGGCTACCCTCGTGGTACAGTCCACTCTCTTATTGAAAACTGGAGTCAGGGTACCAACCCCCCAAACAGACCTCTACCTACAGGAGGTTACGCTAAACTACCCTATGTTAAAGGCGTCACCGAACGTATCATAGGTGTTTTAAAAAAAGTTAAGCCAGACAAAGTATTCGCAAAATACACAACAAGGGCTATTGGGAACCTATTTTCGAAGACCAAAGATAGCATATCCCCCAAGAAACAGTCGAATATTATCTACCAGATCAATTGTAAGGACTGTGATATGGTCTATATTGGTGAAACTATGTGCTATATGAAGGACAGACTAAATGCACATAAAAACTCAATAGACAAGAAAACACGGAACACTACTGCTCTAGCAGGCCACTGCACTGATCTCCAACACCAAGCCGACCTGAATGCTGAAAATATTAAGATCCTCCATTCGGAAAGAAATATTAACAAAAGAAGAATCCTTGAAATGTTATATATACACTGCAACAGGCGCACTATGAATTATAGATCCGACGTAGCAGGTGTTAGTGATCTCTACAAATTTCTCCTAGAGCCCGGATAATTCTTCCTCTCGTCGCTAGATCGCAGCACCCTCCAGCACTAACTTGCCGCCTCCACCACTAGGTGCTCTGCTGCCACCAAGCTGTCACTTTACCGTCTTTGTTTACTTTTTCATATACTCTCCCCTTGTTCTCTCTTTTTAACTTCTGTTCCCAATTCCTACCTTTTATGTTTCTCTTCCCCATCTTTATGCTATAATCTCTCCATTCTCTGTTCTTCACGTAAGTGATCTTGTCTCGGGTTTTTTCTGTTTCTTCTTTTTACTATTTTCCACTCATATTGTTTACCTTTTACTTTACTGTTATAAATTCTTACCTTCTCTCCTCTTACCTATTACTTTTGTTTTTATATAGGCTCGCCCTGAAGATGGCAACATAATATAGTTGCCGAAACGTCGGCTATGTGAAAATTTTGGAGTTGATTTTTTATTTACCTGACCGAACCCCCAAGTTGAGTGAAGGCGCCTTAAATATATATGTATATATATATATGTGTCACTCCAGGCGATATCTCCACTTAGGATGCAATTAAAAATTTCATACAAATTTTAAAATGTAAATAATATCAAAAGTAAGGATGAGTTCATTACCAGAATTTTTGGAGTTAATTTAAGGGTCAAATTTTTACAATAGCAATTTGCTGCTGTCGCAGAGAGAAATGTGAATCGTGAGTAGTTCTCCACATAAGTGGCAGTTTGGCCTCCTTTTGCGTTATAAGGTAGCGTTTGGTTAGTCTTGTAGATCTGATTTTAAGACGTGTCAATATAATTTATTTATGTATATTTAATCTACAGCTCGTATCGTCTTGATTTGCTGTTGCCTGTCCTTAAATTCATTTAAGGGGGCTGACCATTTCTGGGTAGGTAATGCTCGTGGGCTTAAGCGGCCCCTTGCAGGATTTGACGATGATCATGTTCACCAACTAATATAAAAGTTGCTGCTAGATGTGTTTGATCATCCAGCATCATGTGACAGCAGTTCGTGTCACAATTACCCCACTTAAAATATACATCACAACATACAAATCAACAATAGCTAATATGTTTGTGTATTAACTTCACGACTAGGTTTACCAATACATTTATTAGCCTCCTCATCTAGATCCAAAGGTTGGATCTTGGCTATAAGATCTACTTATAGCCAAGGATCCTCATAGAATATAGGGAAGATAAATGCGTTTCCTAAATCAATAAGACGTAATTCTTTTTTGTTTCTCATTAGTCTAATAACTTCACAACGTGTTCTATATATATGAATCTAAAAAAACTATCTAAAATATGAATAAATAAAATAAATAAATAAATATACTTTTCAATTCCACCTGCATATTTTTACATTGTGATTGCCAGGCCCGTTTTAGACGTTCTCTAGAAGATTGGAGTGGTGTCTGTACATTTATCCGATGGGGTTCAAATTTTGTATTTACAATAAATGAGTAGTCCTAATAACAAATTTATGTTTAGAAAATGATATGTCTGTCTGTGTGTGCGTCAATCACGTCCAAACGGCTGACCAGATTTTGTTGGTTTTTGGGTACAATATTAAACTCAATTCTGTGGGTGATATAGGCTATAAAACTTTTTGGTATCTCTATATGAGATGGAGAACAGGGCTTCTAAATGGATTTCAAAATTCTAATTATATTTTTTATAAAAAAATGTATTAAACCAAAGTTGCAGAAGGAGGTACAGACATTATTTTGTTTTGAGAAAATCTCTGAGGGAAGATCTGTTAAAGAAATAAGTTTTTAATCGCAGTCAAAAAAATAGAATGCCAATTGGTGTGGCACATAGCTTCCTCGTATCCTACCCACGTACTTTATTGATTTTATGCTTTTACAAGCCATTATTGTCTAATTGTTTCCCCCTTTTTTTAATCTGTCAAAATGGTTTTCATTTTTTACACGAATTAAAGTATCAATTTAGCAAAAGTTAAAGAGAGATAGTTCAAATTAATCTGTACTTACGACCCACTATAAAAGTTTCATTCAAATCAGATAAGTACTTTTGAAGCTATAGGTGTAAATTAATGTATGTTTTTGCGCATGTAGAAGAGAAACAAATATGCGCAGAAGGTTGAAACTTATATGGAGCCATCAATAGGCTAATTATGGCCTACCACCCAAATTTATTTATTTTATTATAATTATAATTGGACGTGTAGTTTTTAGGATATGTTGGTTCGCAAAAATTGAACGACAGACAGACACGGAACCAAAAATGTTCCCTGATGTCTGAAACGGATATATGTCTTAGAATTTTTGAAATCGGAGACCTATAATTTTTTCGTTCTTCAGAACGATCATGAGGGGAAGTAATTTTTATGATAAATTTTGATTAAATGTTCAATAATAATTAAATGCACCTACGAAAACTAATAAATGGAAAACACTGGCTAAGTAATTATGAACTCGTATATGAGAAAGTTGGTCTGAGTTATCTCAGATCGATTTTTATTTATAGGGGCGACATTTTTAGCAGCTAAGAGTTGTTATCCATTACACTTGATATATTTATTTGCTTTAGAGGAATCCTTAAGTACGGATTCTTCGAAACCTGGGCATATTGTTCCGCTCCAGAATTACCATTTACATGGATGTACTTGTGGCAGTTATGAGGGAGGGAGGAGTGTAGCTTTACTGGAACATAAACATATGCGTAAGTTTGATTAAGCCGTTCACTCTTCTCTTAATTCTAATTTCTTTTTCTACACCTTGGTTTTCTAAATTTTCAAATTTTCTAAAAACAAGAGAAAGTTTAGTATGATTTGGTATTGGACAGATTATAAGTGCTGGTTGCTTTAATTTTCACAAAAATCATTAAGCCGAGACAAATTTAAGTACCGAGAAATAAGAAATACTGTAGCTGCAAAGAGTTTAAAATAGGAAAACTTTTTATATCGTCATAATAGAAGTTTTATTTATAGAGATATTTTGAGTGAGATATTATTTCCCTTGGTTGATATTTTCTTAATTTCGTACACAGTCTTCCAGACTTATTAAACCCACGTAGTAAAATTTTTATAATTAAAGTAGAGTTTATTCTTCCTGGTGTAATATTAAAACAATATTAGGGACAAACATTGGCCTTAAATAAAGGCCCCACTACATCACATATATATGTTAACCTGTAATTAAAGCATTTAATTTATTAACAAATTAGTTGTATTCTGCACACATTGATTCACTACATTCTAATGTCTGAGGCATTTTATTATCATAAAATTCAAATTCCAAAAGATGCGATATTTCGCCTCTCCTTTAGACTTCTTAGGGCCTAAAAGAAGATTAGTTTTTATTATTGATTCGCTACTTTAACTTTTATAATAATATTAAAACATAGCATATAACATTGTTTAACAACTGAAATTGTACACACACAAATAAATAGTTTTGAATACAAAGTATATAGAACAACTAAGCTTTAAAACCAACCTTTTTAAACTAAACAGACATGAAATGTACGTATATTAACTTTAACATTGATCACATTATTAGCTGGATAAAAAAGAGCAAAATAAAATATTATAGTGCAAATTGTTACTGCATCAGACTTATCAATCAATGTATCATAACGATGGCTAAGAAGTGATACCTTGTAACTACAAAAATGGTGATTTTAAGGTTTTCATTATATTGGCCTTTGGAGGCTTGTCCGCAATTACATGCAAGATCCTGTAGGTAAAAAAAAAAAAATCCTCCACATAGAAAATGGGCAGTCTTGACATCTTGTATCAGATTCCCAAACTGTTTCGTTATGTGATAGGTTGTAACTACGATAGACAGGTGTAAGTGACACCTCGTATGTGTCTCGTGTGTATGTGTTTTGGTGAAGGTTTGTTGAGACACCTCATAACTGAGCTGCTGATTCGTGAGTGAGACCTCGTATGTGTCTCGTGTTTATGTGTTTTGGTGAAGGTTTGTTGAGACACCTCATAACTGAGCTGCTGATTCGTGAGTGAGACCTCGTATGTGTCTCGTGTGTATTGTTTTGGTGAAGGTTTGTTGAGACACCTCATAACTGAGCTGCTAATTCGTGAATGAGACCTCGAATGTGTCTCGTGTGTATTGTTTTGGTGAAGGTTTGTTGAGACACCTCATAACTGAGCTGCTAATTCGTGAGTGAGACCTCGTATGCGTTTCAGGTGTATGTGTTTTGGTGAAGGTTAGTCGTGACACATCATAACTGAGCTGCTAATTCGTGAGTGAGACCTCGCATGTGTTTCAGGTGTATGTGTTTTGGTGAAGGTTAGTCGTGACACCTCATAACTGAGCTGCTAATTCGTGAGTGAGACCTGGTATGTGTTGCCCTTTATTAAAGAAGTGACATAGTGAGACCTCGTAACTACATTATTGAGCTGAGCGAAGCGAAGCTCTTATACTACAAATTGCATTTGTTTGGATGCATTCTCCTCCTGAACAGCTGAGGAGGTACGGCCGTACAGTGAGGAGGGGCAGCCCGTGCCCCGTACAGAGGTACGGGGCACGGGGTACAAAAGTTAAAATAGTATATGCCCTTCATCATGCATATCGTTTGAAAACACTTTAAGAGTACAGTTATCGTTGTTATGTTCACTTTTGTCATTTTCATTAATAGGGGAGTAAAACAGAAAATTGCTATTTTTAATCAGATTTTAACTGTTTATAAATAAAAATGTTTATTGTTTAAGATCAAAAATGCATGCTCAGCTCAATATTGCAAGCAGACAACTGCATTGCACTCCTAGTTTTATGAACTGTTATAATTTGACAGTTACCAATGTTTCAAAAGGGTTACCTTAGTCAGTTAAAGTTTTTTTTAAAAAAAAATGTTTTTTGTTTCTCCTGAGCACCTGACATTTTAAGGATCAACAGGTAAAACTATAAAGTAAATTATCAATTTAGCAAAATTTAAAGAACGCAGACTCATGAAATTATTCTGGGGCTATACTTTTGACTAACCATCCAAATTTCATTATACTCAGAACAGTACTTTGGAGATATAGGTGTAAATAAAAGTATCTTTATACCCATGTGGAAGAGTAACAAATGGGCGCAGAAGGTTTAAACTTATATGGGACCAACAATGAGCTAATTATAACCTAACCTCAAAATTTCATTAAAATCGGATACTGGTTTGCAAAAATAGAGACAGACTGACAGACAGACAGACCCACAAACAGAGACCTGATGTATAAAATATATTTCTGTCTTGGAATTTGTGAAATCGGAGACATAAAAAATGTTCGTCCTTCAAAACGATTACATGGCTTCGGTTCCTTCAGTAAGCTCGGAAGGAAATAAAATAAAGAAACGTATTATACTACCACACTTAGTCGGGTGATATAGATTTCTGTAGTATTATTTGATCTGACCAAAAACCACTTGTGTGGTAAAAAAAAAACACCCCGCCAAGTCTGTGGTCCAAAAAAGTTGTGAAATCAACTTTCTGTCCCGCCAAGTGATGTTGGCACTTTCTCCTGGCCCAACACTGAACTTAGATATTTATCAGCTTCTTCTCCTTGGCGGTGTGCCTGCAGTACTACTCAAAGTTAACTGGTTGTATTCCACGCATCCTCTGCAAAGAAAGTAGTAGTTGCATGGGGTCATTCCTTGAAAGCTAAATTTGTATATTAATTATTTCTATTTTATTTGTTTTTTGATAATGGGAAAGATTTACAGCAATGATCATTGTGGTATCGAGAAGAGCCTTCAACAACACTGTTAAAAGGCTTTCCTCACACCGCCAAGGAGAAGAAGCACTAGGGCCCTAGACGAATCCAAAAAGCCCTCATTCATTAAAATCGGTTCAGTAGTTTAGGCTGTAGGTGCGTCAACGTAAAATGAAGGAAGAATAAGAATAAGAAGTCATCAAAACTACCATTTTCAACCCTATTTTTCTCTTCTTTTACTTGAGTGATTTCGACATTTTTTTTTTATTTTGATCTATTGGACACGGCGTTCAAAGATATTAAAAAATGATTTAGGTAGCTTGTACGTATTCCACGCTGCAGACCCTCAAAAACCCTAGTTTGTCACCTACAGTATATATACACTGGCAGCTTTTGTGAAATTTTGTCTTTTTGACTTGGCGGGGCGGAACGCTGCTGCGTTCCTAAATACTAAACTAAAATACTAGACAATAAAGTAATGCAATGCATTGAAGTGAGAATAGCTGCAATTTAAGTAACTTTGATTCAGATCAAAAGTCAATATTGATACAAACTGTAACAGATTATCCAACAAATGAAGTCAAGGATCATCAGTTTAACTGGAGTTTAGAGAGGTAGGTTACTTTACCCACTGAAATTTTCTTAACTTCTTTAGCTTTACATGAGAAACTATTTTTAACTTTAACTTTATTTCTTTTATCCATTGTTGAAAGGAAATAACCTCTTCTTGAACGAGATTTATTTCTGGACTAACACTTAACTAGAAAGAGAGGGACAAAGACTAAACCAGAAATAGAGAAACAAAAAAACAAATTCGAAACTTCTTATTATATAGGGATACAAGGAACTTATTATATAGGGATACAAGGAAATACAAGATTATGGAATAAAACATGTCTTCCATCGAAAAGAATGGAGAAGGGCAACGATGGACGACAACAATGAATTGTTGTTGGTGTTCGATTCATAAGATTATTATATTGGTAAGTTTTATTTAATCATATAGTTAGTAATGAACGGTTTTACTGTTTACTAATAAATAAATACTATAATATTTGTTTTACTTTGTAAATATTAGGTACTATAGTCTATATGTAAACTTATACAACAAAGCTAGTTGTCACGTCTGGGATTTTGTAGACTGTATTTATAGTTGATAACATAACTCAGGGAGTTTAAAGTATAAACAAGTAAGGCTTGCTTCACGTAAGTAACGTGAGGCGATAATCGCCGGTTTCTGAACGATTAAGTTAAAATTATTAAGTTTAAAATTTTAATAGTTGCATTTTCTATTTATACACTTCAAGACCTTTAAATTGATGTGTAACATGTCATGGTGGCTAAAAACTTGTATTTAGTCGCCCGCCATATTGTCCGTCATCTTGGAAATTTTAAGTGTGAACTCCAAAAAGTGCACAGTTGTCACAAATGCCGAGATGCACCTGTGTGCCGAATTTCATGTTCCTAGCTATAGTAGTTTACGAATTGAAACATGCCAACGGACAGACGTCAACGGACAGACAGAGCCGATATTTAAGGTTTCTTTTCGTACTTCATACAGAAACCTAAAATGAATAATAATGTCAAACCAGAATAGGGTAAATATGTGATGTATGTGTTCTTGATTGTATTTAATTCGTAAAATTATTGTTTATCAAATTATTAAACATACTTAATTTAATAATTTAAATCAAATTATAATTATTATTAACTACGGGAAACAGACAGTGTAAAATACACTCCTGTGCCGGGATTTGAACCACGGGCCTCTATATTTCCAGTATAGTACTAGTATAGTAGTAGTACTATACTGGAAATATAGAGGCCCGTGGTTCAAATCCCGGCACAGGAGTGTATTTTTTCACTGTCTGTTTCCCGTAGTTAATAATAATTATAATTTGATTTAAATTAAAATTTAACTTTCCGTAGTATGAAAACTACCAAAAACTTAAAAATTTAATTTAATACGTGAAAATGATCAACAGAATGTCCATCAACTAGATATACCTTCCCTATATCTTGCCACCTTATTTAAGAAATATTACTCGAGTCTAAAGTAGTGTTTAGAGAATCAAAGATAAAGGGCAGTTTTTTATTGTTTTGTTCGGTATCAGTATAAAATGGTGGATATGGAAAATAGAAAAATAACTTAATAGCATATCAAAAAAAATTCAATTCTACAGTATCAGGGATCCAACGAAACGGTTTTTTCAAAGCATCATTCAATAAACTTCCAAGAAAGCGCTTTCGAAACAATCAAAGGGTCCGTAATCAATTTAATAAATCGGGTGCGAAGCTTAATCAACATAATGAGCAAGAAATTTCAAGATGGGGGCCACTTAAAAGTTTGTTTTGGTAAATATGTCATATCTGACCCACTTTATTTTTTTACTCCGATTTTGATCGTTTTTTTTTTTTTTTTTTTTTTTTTTTAAGTGTTCCCGTTGAAATTCTATGAACTTAGGTATCTTTGGTTTTACGAGTTACGTCAATAGTTTTTTTTAAAAAAATATATATTACCTATATAAAATCTCTAAGAAAACAAACAACTAGGATAGCTAAAAACCTACGATGTAGACGCACAAACGCTTAAACACATGATTAACACGAAATATCACATCAAAATGTCATATTTTGTTAATAATAAACGCTACATCTTGTGTTTGCTTCGAGTCAATATCACGAAGCACCACACCCATAAAGATGCTTCCAGTAGTGGAAGCGAAACGTCGAATTTCAACCCCTTCGTGACGCGGATTTCACCGGAAAACCAAGCTGTTTATGACAAATACGACATATTTACCTTTGTTTTTGCTATAACTTTTGGACCGTTCATAATATGACGTGATAAAAAACGCTTTTAAAAACATTTTCATTGTAAATAAAATTACACAGAATTTTTTTTAAGATGTTATACATTTTTAAGATTTTGGAACAAAATATGCGACGTAAGAAAAATGCCTTTATTTTTTGATAAAGAGCTACTACTATAATTATTTTTAGATTTTTTTGCTGTTGTTTGCACGAAAAAAGCAATTTTTATATTAAGTACTCATTGGCGCAAAGATGAATTTGACCAAAAACCAAAACCAAATATTTCCCTGCCTAGGCAGAGAAAGTATTTTCCTGACTGTTTTAACTACTTTCCTGCCTGTTTTTAATATTTTAATGACAAATCAGGGAAATAGTACTTTCCAGCCTAAAACAGTTAAACAGTACCTCAAAGGAAATTGAAATCAAATAAAGCCTACTGAAGTTATCGTCGACAGGCCGATTTCGTGCTTAAGTGACTGTAGCTCCGAAACGTCTTGAGCTACGATGTTCGGGTTTGCGCCATCAGTTTTTCCGTCCAAAGTTCTAAAAAATGCCGCAAACCGCATCTCGATACAATGTCTTGAAGCGATGTTATGAAGGATTAAAGTTCCGAACGAACGTACGAACGAACGAACGTACATACATACATACATACATACGCACAGACATACATGTATATGAAACGGATTTTCCTGATACCCCCGGGTTCGTAAGACCCCTCCTTAACAGAGATCTCGGAATCACGTTTTAGAGGGTATCGCCATACTTCCATTTTCATGGAAGTAATATATTAGTTAAAAAATTATAAATTTGAATAAAAGTAAACATTTAATACATTTAATTAATAGAATTCAAATTTAAACCTTAATGCAAATCCAAATATTAGTTTGGAAAGCGGTATAAATTCGATACTTTAATAATCAATTTTATCAAAAGAAAAAATTGAACAATCATGAGTATAAAGTTTTGTCAATAATTTATTTATATAAGCATACACATAAATAAATTATGTATTCACAATAAATGAATGCACAATCAGAAGGATAAACGTTAAGAATTTTTTAATGTGAAATTTTTAAATTAAGCATCACTTTTATATTGTACTGGTATAATTAAAAAGTCAATGCTAAGAAATATATATATAAATAATTCCTATTATGTAAAAATTCCCAAATATAATATACATTTATACATATAAATATATTTAAAATATTCATACAAGTTAAGCTTAAAAGGTTCAAAGGTAAACTCAAATTAAATTAATTAAGCTAATTATTTTTATTCTTCTATATGTATTTATGCAAACAATATTATATGAGGTTAAATGCTAATTTAAAATATATACAAGAGAGGTATTCTCTCTACTATGACTACATGCAAATAGCCGAGAGAATAAACACCATTCCAAATATTTTTATGGCATATCTCATTCACTAATTTAAAAAATATATCTTTCATGGGAAATAATAACCTATAATAATATTATTTAAAAATATGAGATAAAGTTTTTTCTTTTTGTTTTTCTTCATTTATTTTACCTTTATTTGCAAAAAGTGTGTTATTTTTGTTGGAGTAAACAAACAAAAAAATCGTCCCCCTAATTCATAACTTAGATGTTTTTTTGTCCCACCCTTTTAAGCATTCATAGCATTCAGGCATTATGTTTTTGTCATCACAGGGGTAGGCTTTCTATTGAAAAAAATTTATATGTACAGAATTTTTATTTATTTATTTTTCTTTAAGCGGTAAGAGACAGAGAGAGATATTTTGAAGGTAGACACATTTGAATTAAATCTGGAAATAGAAATCCCAGGGTTTTATCGTATAAGAGGGGTTGAAACACAAGCAATTTCGGGAGGCAAAAAAAAATTGTATTTAACGTAACTTGACATACTAAACTTAATACCAGACTATCTGAAGCAATTTTTTTTTTTTTTTTTTTTTTCAAATTACTTAACAAATATACTTTAATAAATTTAAAAAAAAAAACTTTTTACACATAAAAAGTTAATTGAGGTTTAGATTATTTTTTGAAAAAAGTATTATAAATCTAACGATGTTATTTTAGGTTTATTCTTTATCAAATAAATTAAGCAATTTTAAACGTGTTTTTTTTTTCCTTTATGAATTAAATTAAGAAATTTGAAGGGTTTTTTAATTATTTTTTCTTTAACTATATTTTGTTCATGAAATTTGAGTTATTAATGATTAATTGAAATATATTGATTAAGCGGCTTATTTAGTTTTGGTGGAATTTTAATTGACAAAGTTTACAAAAAAAAACCTATCGAAATCTTTTTTCAAAAAATTTTACTTCCGAAGCTTTGATGGTAACGGAAGCTATGTGATCGTTCTGAAGAAAGAAAAAATGTCTCCGATTTCAAACATTTCGAGACAGAAATTCGTTTTAGACATCAAGGGACATGTTTGGTTCCGTGTCTGTCTGTCACACAATTTTTGCTCACTAACATATCTTAAAAAATTGCTCGTTTTGTTTTAATAATATTTGGATTGTAGGTTATAATTAGCACATTGTTGGACTCACACACGTTTTTACCTTCTCTACCCATTTGTTTCTCTTCCACATGCGCACAAACATAAATTTATTTAGACCTATTATATATTTATTTACGTCAAAAGTAATAATCTGATTTTTATAAAATTTCGATAGTTTGTCGAAAGTAGCCTGCAGATAGCCCGAGATTAATTCCAACTGTCTACGCTCTTTAAATATTGCTATATTGATACTTAATTTCATGTAAAAAATCCAAATAATTTTAACTTCGGTAAGCTTGGAACCAAAAAAGAGAGGGAAACATTAAATAAATTAGACAATAATCGGTCATAAAAGCATTATTAATACTCAAGTGAACCCGAGGAAGCTATGTGCCACATTATCAATTCTTCTTGTACGTTCACACCCTAATTTATAAAATCGGTTCAATAACTACCCAATTACACATTGTATAATAAAGCATGTAAATTTAACAATTACTATTATAATACAATTGTTGGATTCTATCCTAATAATAAGGGAGCAGAATCTTGACCACAGAGCGCTGGTTTGGAAGGGGGTGTGGACTGTATTAGAAAGATAATTTGGAAATAAAGATAGCGTTAAGCGGTAATAAGGAAATAGTCAACGTTATAAATATAATGATATATGAGTGGATAGAATAGGAAGTTAGGCTCAACTTGGCTTCTGAAGGGCTATCTTGCTGGAACACCGGTGGTTGATGTTATAATAGTAATCGTTCTGATAAACTAAATATACAAATAACAATATACGAACATAAAATTAAACCCGAATTGCAGTAAACTAAATAAAATGTTAAGTAGCGGAAAAACTATAAAAAGTGCATGTAAGTATGGCGGCGTCTTCTTCAACACTGCGAAGGGAAGTGGAGGGGAGAGTACCTAGTTGTAGGCTAGTTCTTGGATTCTCTCCCAGAGTGCAGTACTTGATAAGTAGCGTTTTTATTTTATCCACTATATGTATAAATATGTTTTTTAATATATTATAAAATAGAAAATAAGTTATAATGTAAGATAGGTAAAGTATATAAAAATAAGAAAATATTGTCCAACAATTTTTACTTTTGCTATATTGTGAACTACTTATTTTGTGCGCACTGTGAGGACTTGTCTTGGTAAAACTCTGCAATAGCCCACCCCTTCTCACTCCAACGTATTTTTTGACAAAGGGATATCAACTCTCCTATGAACAAACCGTAAATATATAATTATTATATAGATATATTATTATATACGAATGGAAGGGATGAATTGATATATCGAAGCCAACTGTACGACTTCGAAATACATCGATTACACGGAAGGGGAGGGCTATTGCCGAGTTTAGCCCTTGTTTTTCCTGTGACCTTTATTGAGAAAATAAGAAAAAACTTGTTTCAACGACGTGCTGAATGGGAAAAATTAAACAAACTCGTTTATAAAACTCTCAGAGCGAGCATTCTAAAAGATGAGGATCTCTTGACTCTCGAGTGATAGGACATCTGAAGATCAGTAAGTATTGTCTAGCCTAGAAGTAAGTAAGGTTAACACAATGTCTAGTGTTAAGGGCCCACCTGTAGGTCTGATTGTTTGGCTTAGGTTCTGCATTTTAGAGCTACTAATAAATTATAAACGTGACTCTAAGCGAAAGGATGCAGTAATAGATATATTTGTTAAAACTTGCATTTATTTATTTATTTTTTCTTTTAAAGAATATATCGTGTGTAAATGGAATATTTACGTGAATTTTAGGTAAAGCATGACCACTTGGAATACTCTACTAAGATATATTATTTGGATGGTGCCAATCCAAGCTTATGCTTGTATAGCAGCATCAGGTAGATTAGGAAAGTGAAAGTATACCCTAATTGTTTATCAAAATCGCTGGTAGCCATATTAAAAAACAATAAACAGGTCAAGTGTGTGCTAGTCAGCACACAGCGAGGGTCCGTAGGCCACACTGTATAGTTTAAGTAGTACCCTATTAATGGTGTTTTTTAAAATGCTAAAAAGCTTACTTTGAACTATCTTATGGGTTTGATATTCTCAAAACACATAAAAAAAACTTCTGATAAAGTATTTTTCTGCCACAGAACCGGACTACAACCATATAAATACATCGAAAAGACCAAAGTTATAAAAAACGTATTTTGTCAATAAAAAATAAAATAATATGTTTTTAGAAATTTCCAAAAAGTGGTATCTTTACTTTTGGTCGAAGAATGTTCAGAAATTTTTTGCACTTCACATAAGCAAGCAAGAGGGGGGAGG
This sequence comes from Gerris lacustris, assembly GCA_951217055.1. NCBI lineage: Eukaryota > Metazoa > Arthropoda > Insecta > Hemiptera > Gerridae > Gerris > Gerris lacustris. The sequence goes on from OX578276.1 coordinate 139,335,766, forward strand.
GGCACGTTTCACACCCACTTCAAACTTACTTACGCTCGCCCTATCAAAGTTATAACCAAAGAATTATATATTTTTGTAATCAGCTCGACGTACCCATGTTAATTTGTCAGCTACGTTACTATGTTCAAATTTTAACTCATAAATATAACTTGTGTTTTTAAATAACTTTAAAAACTTTCCGTGTGTCCCTCTTTTTTTTTAATATAGTCTTCTTTTGTGTGGGTCGTAGAGGGACCCACACCCGTAGGTCGTAGAAGACCCTCTACGACCCACACAAAAGAAGACTACATAAATATAACATTAGGTTATCTGACTGTGGATGTATTTGAAATCCATTGATTAGATGAAAATATTTTATATTTATTTGTTCGATTGGACAAATAATACTATTTACCTCTCTGCACAGCAGACAACTGCTGTTTTTATCTTTATCTGTTATTAAAAGAATTGGTAAAATATACGGCGATTGGCTAAAAGTTTAATTTAAAGCAGTTTTATTGAATATATCGAGAAGAAATATTCATAACTAAATTAAATATTTATATAAAGCCCTTTATATATAGTAGAAAGTTGTTCAATAACCTATTTCAATGTTTACCCACGATCAACTTGTGCTTAGGTAACTTTTTAAAAATGCAAATACATATCTGACTATTTCAACGTAGTCTTTCATTAATGCACACCCAAATTAAAATTCTATATAAGCTAGATATTTCATATTGAAATCGTTAAAATACGAAGTGTGTAAACAGAATTCGAAGTAAAGGGTCATGAGTCGAGAAAGAAGGAGTTTTTATCACGAATATTATGACCCTGATATAAGGGGCTGTTTACTTTGAAAGGGTCTTTCGGTATTTAGGTTCCGAGATTTAGGGCGAGTTTAGGGTTCCACGCAGATAGGAATGAAACCCCTTACTTTCCCTTTGCCGAGGATCCACCTTCCCCTAACAACTTGATTTTATAGCTACTGTTATTCCATAGCTCAGGATCAGTTTGTTCCGCTCAGAATCAATATGCAGTTAATTCCATTGATAACACAACTTTTTTTTTTTTCGTTTTATTTTCCCTCTAATGTAATCTTATCAGGCAAAATTACTGTTAAAATCTTAAATGTAAAGTTAAAGCATAAATTACTACTAAAGAGTTTTCACTCACAGATTAGCTCAGAAGTTCAAGAATCATGGACTTGGAGAATAGCTATTGCTACCCAGAATAGACGCTAGTGTAGATAGCATCTAATGGATGATTCCAGTCATTAGTAATATCACAGAGATACGCAAAACATTCTAGAATATTAGAAATGCCACGATTGTGATAAACTTGCTTGACCCAAACAGTAATGAGTAATTCTTCTCGTGAGTTATAAATTTTAAGATAGTAAACGAACAAAAGAAAAATAATATATACTCTTGAAATACTGAAACAAATTAGAGTATAATTAAAAAGAATTTGTTCGTTTAATTACTTTTTTTGTTTGCCTGAGACCTCTGTTCAGACTAGACTCGATAACACACTAACATAAGAAGAAATGAGAAAGAAGAAAAATGAGCCCAAGATTGAGTGGGGTTGTTAAGGTTTTTACTCTTCCTTTTGATCGCCATGGGTGCTCGGTCCCCGGTTATCTTTAGTAATATGCAAAAGGGAAAATCTCTGTACAAAGGATCTAAAACCTAATCTAAGCCGTGCCATCGATATGCCCCCGTGTAGGGCACGTTAAGAGTAGAAAAATGAGCCCTAGATCGAAAGGGTTCTGCTCTTCCTTTCGAGCGCCATGGGCATTCAGTCCCCGATTTTAAATAATAAAAGTAATAAATAAAATCTTGCCTTTAATGTCCAAATAAATTAACGGGAGATCCTTTGCATACCTGAAACAATAAAAAATGTAACTTTATTTAATTTATAGACATTGCTAAAAACTAAAAAAGTGCATAACCACTATAATTAATATTATATATGTTTATTTTAAATAACTTATTAGTTAAGGTAATACACAATTTTTTTTAAAAAAATCTTTTATTGCTTCCGAGCTTATCTCAGGTAATGTTCTGTCGGTCTGTCGTTTACCAATTTTTATCTAAATAAATGTATTATTATTATTAGGATCACACTACTCTAACCACAATAAAAAAATCAGAACTACATCACGCTTTGCGAATTTTATGTCCAATTTGACTAGCGTATAATAATATTTATATCACACTTTGCTATTCTTCAAGTTATTTCGAGAAGTTCCGAGCATAATGGAAAATAGTGATATTTTTACCCCTCCATAACTCTGTAATCGTTTACTTCAGCACAAAAATGCATAAGTTCACTTTTTAATTGTTCTTTTATGAAAATTAATTTTGTATATACCAAAGTTAGCGCTAAACCTCGTAGTTTTCAAGATATTTGCGAAAAACGATTTAACACTTTACCATCTTTTCACCCCCCCTTGAGCATAACCAGGAGGTTATGCTCACCTCCTGGGATGGTGCAAACTCAGATTACACTTATTTAGGACCAATTGAAGGTATTAAAACTATTTCCAGCTTTCTGGGAATTAATTCCCCGAAAAAGCCTTATTTGACTGGCCTAATAATAATTGTCATACGGTTTTTGCAGTAATCATTATACAATTTTTAAAAATTGGAGAAGTCCACAATACATAAAACCGAGTGGTAGTATGTACTGTAAACCCTGTTGATACAGGGTCCATAGGTAATTTAACAAATAGGACGAGTTCGTTATCCAGCACAAAAAGCCCAGTCATATCAAGATGGCGGTCAGTTAATAGTTTGTTTTAGATGTGACTTTTGAACCATTTATTATAATGACGTGAAACAAATACCAATACAAGCAATTTTTTAGTCCAAACGTAATAAATATACTCCAGAGTACAGTTCAATATGTTCCTTCGATGATAAATCTACTCCAGAGTACAGTTCAATACGTTCCTAAGGTAATAGATCTACTCCAGAGGACAGTTCAATACGTTCCTTAGATGATAAATCTACTCCAGAGTATAGTTCAATACGTTCCTTAGATGCTAAATCTGCTCCAGAGTACAGTTCAATACGTTCCTAAGGTAATAAATCTACTCCAGAGGACAGTTCAATACGTTCCTAAGGTAATAAATCTACTCCAGAGGACAGTTCAATACGTTCCTAAATCCTAAGGTAATAAATTTACTGAAGTGTAGAGTTCCATAGGGATATTCCCTATGGTTCACATAAAACATAACTGAAAAATTTTTGAAGTTGCGTTACACACAGGCAGACATCCTCTGGAAGTGTCCTCGTTTTTGCCTGCTGATTCTAAAAAGAGAGGGGTTTATTGAAGCGAGCGAAAGCGAGCTTCTTACAATGAACGAAGAATTCATCTTGTCTGTCTGTCTGTCTGTCTGTGCGTGTGTAACGTTTACGTGTCCGACGATAACTTGAGTAAAAGTTGACTGATTTAGTTGAAATTTGGTATAATCTTTCTTTTACTAATACTCAGGCTAAGTTCGTTGGACAGCGTGATCCATCCAAGAGTTCGCGCGCAATGCTCGCGTAAACGTGAGCTTCAAATTTAAAATTGGAATTTCAGGACGGGAAAAAATTCTATCATCACCTTTTCGATGAGGCGAACATTTTTTAGTAAAACCAACAACAACACTGCTATGAATTAATAAAGAAAATATTCTATCATCACCTATTCAATGAGACGTACATTTTTTCAAATAACATTTTTTAGTAAAACCAACAACGACACTGCTATGAATTAATAAAGATCGCTAAAACTATTACAGCGGACCTAAACGTTTAAAATAGAGAAAACAATCTTTTTACCGATATCTTACGTTCTAACGTAACGATTTTAATAAAAATTCATGTACATCGTCTAAAGTACAATTGAAACAAGTATGTAAAATTTCAACTTGATACAAGCCGTAGTATTTGAGTAATGAAGTGATACATTTATAATATTAGTTTAAAAGCTATTACGAGTGGTTAAGATTCTTATAGTTGTGTTGTGAGTAGGTTTGTTTAGGAAGTAAAGCTTTGTACCGAGTACCCCCACTCTACCCCTCACCACCCTCTTCCACTTATCTTCAACTATGACATTCATCATGATTAACAAATTTCAATATTCAGTATTTTATTGCAATACGCTCGCTTCAATGATAGAGCCTAGTAATAGAATTAGATTTAAATTAGGATTTCTTGGTCTTTTGAATGAATGTCTGGAGTACAAATAAGTTCTAGGAAATGGAAAAGAGTTGATTAATTAATGTTATTACTAATACAATAATTGAATACACGTTCAGGCCACTAAACAAGTTTTATTTTGCTCTAATGTAGATATATATTCAGATAGGCAAACCAGCGTGGCATTATCACGCACCTGGGTAAGCGGAACCGCAACTCTTCGTCTTGTATCACCTGGTTCTGACATTTATTGCCCCATAACGCGGGAGCTATATCGTTTAGGTCTTCGTTTAGAACAGCGTAATACTGCCAATCCTGACGAAACTGTTATTTTAAACCCACGAACACGCTAAAATGAAGGAAGAAGAACACGCTACACGTGTTTGTCAGACGCTACCAGTGGAAGTCCACAATCCACAATTATTATTACACGATCTATAATCACTACATGTATTTATTTATTCGGATATATCAAGTCATCATTACATTATCATTTTTTATTAAACATGACTAACATCATTATTATTACCATACAATGCCAGTGAGAAGACATTACGAGAATGCATGCACACTTCACACCCTGGACACAAACACAGGACCATCCTACATCACATAACACTATATCCATCATCACTGAAGTTAGGAATTATTATTATTATAAATATAATACATTTATGTAAGCTATTATTTATTTCTCCACATTATATATTTAATCACTAATAGTACAGTAAATCTGTAAATTTGTGCGGAAAAAATTCGAGGCTGAGGCTCCATTTTTTTTTTTTTTTTTTGCGTGAATCGCTTGGGACACATGAGAAAAGCTTAACTCCAACTTTTCGGGAAGATACGGCGGAAGTATGGGGTACAAAAGTCAAAAAAGTATATCCTCCATGATGTATGTCGTTGGAAAGCTCTTTAAGAATAAAGTAATTTTTGTTATATACACTTTTGTCATATTTTCAATTAAGAGGGGGGTAATATGGAAAAACAGGAAAAAAAATGATTTTTAATTAAAAAATATAAGTAATTCTATTAGTTCAGTCAATGTTCCGTGATAAAAGACTATCCTGCGTCAAAATTCAAGGGAACTTTTTTAAATGAATCGCAAGGGGCATATAAGAACAGCTTATAAATTCATTTTTGCGGCACCGTCCTGAAGGTGGATAGGGGAAAACTCATTTTTTTCGTTTATCTCATGTTTTTAATTTTTTTTCAGATTCCGCTTCCTCTTTTTTGCCGGTTGATCGTCTGCTGATGAATTTCCTGCTGATTCTGCTTCACTCACTATGGTACTTTTGCCTTTTTCGCGTGTTGATGTTGATTTGTTGATGGCAATAGTACGAAGTCTAAGTCAGTATCCTCAAGGAAATCTTCTTCAGCATCTACGAGAGGCTGCTGGCTGCTGCAATTTTCTCCGCAACTGAGCATGGGAGACCCGCTTCCTGCACCCGCAAGCTGCACCACAATTATTTATTTTACAGCCACAGGCAATCAGTATCATGAATCTTTCCAATGCAGGGTCAAGCTCTGTTATCACAGGTTCAAGTCCTCGAGCAGTTTTCTTCCACCCCCCACTCAGTAGGGTTACTTTAAAGTAAACTTGCACTTTAAAGTAAACTCTTCGACTGTGAAACTTAGCTGCATCAGGTGAAGGTGGTAGAGAACATAAGTTGATTTTTGTTTCTGTCGCACACTGGATGAATTTCTTGAAGCGAATTTTAGAATGAGAGTCTTTAGAAGTTACACCACTATGCAAAGCCACAAACATTGCTTGCCCTGGTCCTTCGATGGCTTCGGTACTGCAAAATTTGTCGTTGACAATTCTAGACATTTTACCATTTTATTTTAATTTCCATTTTAACCCCTCTTAAATGAAAATATGATAAAAGTGTATATAAAAACAATTACTGTACTCTTAAAGAGCTTTCCAACGACATGAATCATGAAGGGTATATACTTTTTTGACTTTTGTACCCCGTACGCCGTACTTCCGCTGTCCGGATGTTCCCGAAAAGATGGTGTTAAGCTTTTCTCATGTGTATCAAGCGATCCACGCAAAAAAGCCCTTTTTCGCAGACAGCCTTTTATCACGACAGATTGGCTGTACTATAACAACCTTGTGTGTTTATTTTTCAATAATTATAATAAAGAAAATAGTATTCATTTCTTTACCATTCTGTAACGACAGTGCGCAAAAATACCTAACCGGCCCGGCAGCGGAATTAGGCTCAAGCCCTTCCGTACTGAACAACGAGATTTACTTCAGAACTACATCAGAAAAGTAACACAAGTGAAATCATTACTTATTTTTATTACGGTAAGAAGGATCATAATTAATGAACTTTTATAATATTCCCAATTGATCAATTTGAAATCATGTTCTGATGTAGCTCATATCTGATGAAACTTCTACCAAAGATATCTGCATTCACTGGAAACGATAATATCAAAACAAATATAATAAAATACCAATAGAATACACTAACAAATTATATATACAGAAAAATAATAATGATAACTTGTAAAGAGATGGTAATACATATTACATCTACTTCGATAAATATAGCTCAACTAAAAATGAGGTGCTAACAAAAGAATCACTTCTTCATAAAAGAGAACTGCAGTTAATTAATATTTATATGAAAATTTCTTCTCTTACTTTATTTAAGTCTAAATTATTACAAAGATTCAAACTTGAAATTCATGAAGCTGTGATGTGTAAATTTTAATATTTCTTAGGAGAATCAACTCTAAATTAAATTTTCTCAAGTGTTTTGTTTAATATGAAAAGCTTTTCAAGTAAACGAGGGCGAGGAAGTTCTTAAAAGAAATAAGTAAGTATACATAAGATGTGTATAGGGTTTAAAAATACGTTTTAAAATAATGAAAATTGTTCTACCTAAGAATCAGGACACAAACTAGTTAAAACTATTTAAATTAGTTGAGAACAAAGTTTTAGAAAAACTTCTGTTTCTCTTCAATGTTTTTTTTCTGGTTCATGACAGAAATAATTTTAGTTCTGAATCGATTTTAGTGTTCGTTATTCCGGAATGCAATCTAAAGTCTGAACCCATATAATATTCTTTTAGAAACAGTTAAATAAAAAAAAGTAAAAACATTGAATATGTATAGCATGGAGCTTAATCCTGAAAATTATTTTGTGAATGGTTTAGCACCGTGCAAAGTTAACAGCCGATTCGATTCAAAACAGCTAAGACAGTAAGACCATAAACAAATACGATGTAGATAACGTTTGCATTGTTAGAACGCTAGAATACAAACAGTTGTATATTTTATAAATAAACCGTTCCTTGCAAGAGAACTACCCTCGCAACGGTTTCAGAATCCACTCGTTTCATTCTAATAATTAATAATATTATTCATAGATGTTTCGTCCTTTTAGTTGTTGTTGCTCGGGAAAGTTCGCCGCTTTCCGTGACTCGGTCGGTTAATTAAGCAATAATTTTACGGGCGGTAGGGTGAAATAAGGGGTGGGGTTAAATTATAGGTTATAAATTTGCTGGAAAGAAACTTTGCTAGTAATTTAACACTGTAAAACTCGGTAAAGGGAAAGACGGTACATAGCCTTGTGTGTCGAATTCGAGACAAAAAACATGTAGAGTTAGGATACAAGAACGGTTAGCACGTTGTACGTTGTATTCAGCCCGAGTGTAATTGCTGTAATCAGCCGTAAACCTTGATTCGTAGATAAGAAAAGTTAACTGCTACTCGAAAGAGTCCACAGTTGAAAGCCACGTCTGAATTTTTCACATAAATTCAAAAGTCTCAACTCATATTTTCCACTCTAAAGTGTAAAGAGTTTCTACAATATCTAAGAGTTCTCTTTTTCAAAATGTGTAATAAAACACTTCAAACGTGATAATGAAGATATGAAGGCATAAAATATTTTGATTAAAACGCCAAACTTGTACTTTCCAACACAACTAGAATATTTATTAATATATCTGCACACTAAGGCAAATTTTCTCAACAATCCTATAACTTATACTATCGTATTTCCATCACTACACTGATACTTTACTACAGCGTTTAATTATAAAACCATAATTTCTCTTGCTTTTCTTGGAAAATATAGTAAAGAAATAGTAAATATGACATGTCACAATACCCTTATATAATTTCTTTCCCTCCCAAATTTCATAGCGAGAGTTTGATAAACATATTGATCTTCTGGAGGTAAGTCAAGGTGGAGGTGGAGAGCATATTATAGTATGTAATAAGCAAATAAATTGGCATTTGCCAATAAATTGTATAATTAGTTTCTTAGTTAACTATTGCTCCTTTCATATTAATGAATCACAAGTTAAAATTCCCATTGTTTAACTTTTTCCCATTTCAAAAATAATAATTTAATTTGTATAGGGACGAGACAATTCGAATGAAGTCAAATTATCGGGGGCCTATAGTTGCCCGCTGGAGAGTCTAATTGGCATTCAACCACTCAAGTTAAGCAGCATCGTGCGTAGTCAGCAGTTGGATCACAGCCCTGGTTTCAATTCCCGGACCCCCCCCCCCCCCCCAGTTCTGTAGGACCCACCTAAGTGGACTGCGTTTTCGGTTAAAAAAAAAATCCCTTCACTATTAAGCTGCCGCAATTTACCATCATGAGTGCCGTTAATTAAAACTCTGCTGGTTTGGCATGATTCACCACACTCCCATCTTTTAGTTTTTTCGGCGCTGATGATAGAGCCCTATTATAGTAGCTAAAAGCTGCTCTGAGAATTATTAAATATATTTTTTCCGTGGTAGGCTGTGTGTTTTAGTGACTTTAAAGCCTAAAAAACATAGCTAAAATCCATTTTTTCATTACGTGGACTTAAAAAAATCATTTTATTACTCCTAGCTGTAAAGAAAAAATTGTTTACGTCCTAGGACGTAAAAAAAAAAATTTCTTTCGTGCTATTAGTTATCAAAACTTCCGTTTTAGCGCTGTAATCTTTGTATATAGCTTCTTAGTATGATTAAAATCTGCTAGATGTCAATGCGTTTTATTTATCTTTTCTAATAGTGTCACCTCTTTTTAAGGTTTCTTTTTTTTAAATCTTAAGTATGTACTAATATTTGTTATAATTATATTGATTATTGATTAATATTTAATATTTTTTCATTGTATGCTACCTCAGAAAAAATAGCAGATGCTACACGACTATGAAGTGTTTTTTCTTTACCTTGACAATATTTACTGTCTCGCTTCGCTCGGAAATTTGTTTAAAGGTTGGATCCTGTTACAATTTGACTTCTCTAAATCCGATTAAATTTTTGTGGAATTTACAACACATTTCTCTCTAGCACTTCATTTGAAAGGAATAATTTAGAATGTAGAGTATTCGTCTTGAAGGAGGGAGTAAAAATATATAATGATAAATATATAAATAATAATAATAATAATCATACCGAAATTTTGAAGTTAAAAAATTATTGGTTTCAAAAGGTATTGGTATACCTACTGGTGTAAAGAAACAGAATTCTTTCTAAAGATTGTCTGAGTATAAAGAATGTGAACGTAGTGAATTAGAGAGATGCTTCAACTTGTTGGTTCCTTTTATAAAATAAGCTAACATTTTTTGTTTCTTTGTGTCCTTTGTGACATAATGTCAAGGATCTGCTAATTATCTCTGGTTTGTACAAATGGTAGCGTATTGAATATTTTTTGTGCCAAATAAAGGTTTATTAAATTTTTAAGTTTTTGGTAGTTTTCATACTACGGAAAGTTTAAATGTTAATTTAAATCAAATTAGAGTTATTATTAACTACGGGAAACAGACCCCCCCCCCCCCCGGCGCTGGAGTGTATTTTTCACTGTCTGTTTCCCGTAGTTAATAATAATTATAAAGGTTTATCTACATCCATCTGAACAGTCTTATAAATTTACAAGGTACGAATATAAACCTCGATGGATTACATTATAATAATTTAGGATTATTATATGATATTAACTTATAATTGCCAATTTTGTAATTTATAATTTTTAATGAACTAAGTTGTTTTATTTAGGAGACAATTTAGATTCTTCTCTAATCGTATATATGTGGGAAACATTTTTATCAAACCAGTTACACAAATTACTTCAAATTTACAATACTTATATCATCCCAACTAAAAGTAGCAAAAATAATTAAACATCTATAACTAGTATTGTTATTCAAATAGTGGGTTATTTTTGCGAGCCAATATTTTTATCGGTGGTAAAATTATCGTTCTCAGGTCAAAACTACTACACCGAATAGCCTTCCCTAATATTTAACAAGTATAAATATACATACGAGGAATTTCCAATTAAGACTTGAGACTGGGTTTTGGAGATTAGCACAAAGCGCTTACTGCACCATCTATCAGATTTTTCTGGTAACCCTACGCATCAAATTAAACCCACTATGTTTCTCAAAAACGAAGCCGCTAACATCTATTTAAACATGTGGCAGTGTTTCATCACTTCCAGTAAACTGTAGTCGTGCACCATGGCTACTTTACTGGGCTCAAATACGTAAAAAAAATCACCTTGTTGGATTACATGGGAATGATTTACACTTAGCTGGTTCCTCGAAAGCAGACAGTCATGGCTGAGTACTACAAAACAGTTTTGCAGACGTTAATGATGGAGCACATGTCTCGAAAACAAATGGAGATCGTGGGAAAGTCGAAAATGCACAATGACAATTTAAGGCTTCAGATTGTGAACACAGTTTCTTAATTTTTGGTTCTCCAAAATTGAGACATTACAGTAATCCCCGACCCTCCATGTAATCCAGATCTCGTCCCCTGGCGCTTCTTTTTAGAAACTAACTAACTATCTCCATGATGGGGCAGCCCTTAGAGGGCCTATGCCTACCAAAGGGTTTGTAAATCTGTATATGTCATGGATGACACGGTGTTAGTATGGTGCTTCATTAGCTGTATAAACTTTACAATCGGCAAACGCAATTAGTCATCAAATAAAAAAATCAGCAAAAAAGGGCCTAAAGGGTCGTCGTTTTGACTCTGAACTGGACGCTGTTAAGACACCAAGGGACAATTTTTAAGAAAATTGCTAAATATGGGTTTTCTCGTGTTTTTAAACACGGAAGAAGCGACTGGAGAAAGGTGTCTTTTACTTAATGTAGAAGTGGGAGTATATACTTATGTATAAGGAGTAAGGAACGCTTCACACTATACGGTTTTTGCCGTACGGCAAAAATCCGAATTGGCGGGTTGTTCACACTATCCGGGTTGTCTACGGCTTTTTTTCAATCAGGTTTTTAAAAATGTAGTGAAGAGGTGTTGCTATGAACTGTAAACAAATTGTTGCATTATGGTTGTATTATCGTCGCAAAAAGAGAAGACATTGCAAACGCTGGATGTGGGTGCATCCTAAATAATCAAAAGAGAGATTAAGTGCTGCTTATTTCATACGTTATTTGAGGATGAACGTTTTACGTAGAGATGAAAATAAGTTTTTTTAAACTATTTTCGTATGTCTGTTGCCTCATTTGATGAACTGCAGGAAAAGCTGAAGGATACCATTCAGCATCAGAACACAAAATTTAGAAATTGTATACAACCAATTTCAACGACCTCTGTCTTTGTATATATCAAGACTCGCCGGCGTCAGCTGGCCTACGGCCAGCTTTTGCCCGTCGAGTGGCCAGGTAGATATATGCCAGGTATCTATACCAGGTAGATATATGCCAGGTACTTGTATATAGTAGTTGGTACTTGTAAGATCTGGTAATGTTGTAGGAGGTTGTGGGATATTGTAGCCATCAAGTGGGTTAATTATACTGTTATTATTCGCAGTCTATAAATGACAAAATAAACAAACGATAAAGCAAACAAAAAAACAAAGTATGAATGCTATTGACGTCTAGAGGAGCTGAGCTAGTATCTGTGAAGTTGTAGAGGGGATTGAGTAGGTGGGGTGTCAGGAGCGACGGGAGAGGATGGGAAGATCGGACATATTATTAAAGTAAATATGTATTTAATAACTTTGGTACTAACCAACATTTTTCGTAGAAACAATGCATCTAACATGCGCCAAATGTGGTGCACATATAATTAATTTAATAAACAAATAACCCAGCAACCAAATCGTAAAGTCTGCTATAAAAACAGTTTTTTTCAATTTTACCCCTCTCAAAACTAAAAATAACACAAAATAGAAAATAACAAAAATGAATCTGCTATTCAAGAGCTTTTCAACGATATACATCATATTATAAAAGATTAACTTTAACATTTGTATCCCTGTACTCTAAGGTACAAAAAAAAAAAAAAAAAAAAAAAAAAAAAAAATTACGGGGGATTAATTTAACTAATAAATAAATATAAATAAAAAAACCCCTAATAACTAAAAATTATTTAAACCCTTCAACCTGCAAGGAAATTATAAATCGGTACCAAAGTACGAGTACAACATTTTTAAAAAATAAACAAATATAATAGCTTTAATGTACAAATCAAGGCCTTTGAAATGATATAATATACAATATTAAAAACAAAAAAAAAAGTGGTCACGTGACACGGTACATAGAAAAAAGTTTAGTCTCAAGTTCTCAGCAAATAGGATGAACTAATGAAATATAAGAGCACAATTAATAAATTTAATAAAATAAAAAAAATAAAAAATCGTAAAAACCGCCATAAAACAGTTTTTTTCCAATTTTACCACCCTAAAAACTAAAAATGCCCCAAAATAGAACGTAACGAAAATTAATCCACTATTCAAGAGCTTTTCAACGATATACATCATATTATAAAAGATTAACTTTAACATTTGTACCTTTGTACTCTAAGGCCTAAGGTACCAAAATTATACTTTTAAAAAAACAAAAAATACAAAATGGCATTAATTTAACTAATAAATAAATATAAAAAAAATAAACCTAATAACAAAAAATTATTTAAACCCTTTACCCTGCAAAAAAATTATAAATCGGTACAAAAGTACGAGTACAAAATTTTGAAAATATAAACAAATATAATAGCTTTAATGTACAAATCAAGGCCTCTCAGATGATATACAATACAATATTAAAAACCCAAAAAAGTGGTCACGTGACACGGTACACAGAAAAAAGTTTAGTCTCAAGTTCTCAGAAAATAGGACGAACTAATAAAATATAATATAGTCAATTTAAAGAGCATTAGTGTGAGATTTAAGCGCCCCAATCAGAAATAAAATCGGTCTACAATTGTAAAAAGTACGGTCATTCAAAGTAAACAAATTGAAACAATGAAAAAAAAAAAAAAAAAAAAAAAAAATTATCACCATTTAAGGTACAACCGATAAAGGTACGACAAAAAGTCATAGGACCAATGTTGTAGATCTTTTAAAATCAGTTACCGCTGGTGCTGTCCGTTTTCCAATACGACTTACCGTTTAGCTGCAATAAGCCCCAAAACAGCTAAAAAATCAATTCGGCCATTTTTATTTTTTTAGGGGGGGAAGGAGTGGGAAAAGTAAACTTTTTATAATTATTTAGGTGCACAATATGGACATTGCGCGTCGAATGGCGCAAACCTCAAGTCTCTAGCTCTTCTGGAAGTGGGTAAACATTAATGTCAGTGAGTGAGTGAGTTAGCCATGCGGCTTTATAGTATATAGACGCCGGCCTTGGCTGGCCTACGGCCAGCCTTTGCCCGTCGAGTGGCCAGGTAGATATATGCCAGGTACTTGTATAGTAGTTGATACTTGTAATATCTGGTAATGTTGTAGGAAGTTGTGGGATATTGTAGCCATCAGGTGGGTTAATTATACTGTTATAATTCGCAATAAATGACAAAATAAACAAACATAAAAGAAAACAAAGAAACAAAGTATGAAAGCTATTGACGTCTAAAGGAGCTGAGCTAGTATCTGTGGAGTTGTAGAGGGGATTGAGTAAGATGGGGTGACAGGAGCGACGGGAGAGGATGGGAAGATCGGGCATATTCCCATCTCTTTCCCTTCTTATAGCACGGCACTGTTCAAGTAAATATTTATTTAATAACTTTGGTACTAACCAACATTTTTCGGAGAAACAAAGGATCTAACATGCGCCAATGTTAGTGCACATATAATTTATTTAATAAACAAATAACGCAGCAACCAAATCGTAAAAACCGCAATATAAAATGTTTTTTTTAATTTTACCCCCCTCAAAACTAAAAATAACACAAAATAGAACATAACACAAATTAATCTGCTATTCAAGAGCTTTTCAACAATATACATCATATTTAAATGTATAACTTTAACATTTGAACCCCTGTACTCTAAGGCAAGGTACCAAAATTATATTTAAAAAAAAAAAAAAATACAAAAGGGCATTCATTTTACTAATAAATAAATATAAATAAAAAACCTAATAGCAAATAATTATTTATACCCTTTCTTCTACAACAAAATTAATAATCGGTACAAAAGTACGTGTACAAAAGTTTTAAAAAATAAACAAATAAAATAGGTTTAATGTACAAATCATGGCCTTTCAAATGATATACGACACAATATTAAAAACCAAAAAAAAGTGGTCACGTAGCACAGCAGTCGGGAAAAAGTTTACTCTCATGTTCTTAGCAAAAAGGATGAACTAATGAAATAAAATACACTCAATTTAAAGAGCATTACTGTGAGATTCAAGCGCCTCAATCAGAAATAAAATCGGTCAACAATTGTAGAAACTACGGCTATTCAAAGTCAAAAATAGAAAGAAATAAAAACAAAAAAATGTCAAAATAAACACTATTTAGGGTACAACCGATAGAGGTACGACAAAAAGTCATAGAACCAAAGTTGTAGATCTTTTAAAATCAGTTACCGCTGGTGCTGTCCGTTTTCCAATACGACTTACCGTTTAGCTGCAATAAGCCCCAAAACAGCTAAAAAATCAAGTCGGCCATTTTTATTTTTTAGGGGGGGAAGGAGTGAGAAAAGTAAACTTTTTATAATTATTTTGGTTCACAATATGGACATTGCGCGTCGAATGGCGCAAACCTCAAGTCTTGCTTTGGTACTAACCAACATTTTTCGGAGAAACAAAGGATCTAATATGCGCCAAATGTTAGTGCACATATAATTTATTTAATAAACAAATAACACAGCAACCAAATCGTAACCACTATATAAAAAGTTTTTTTTCAATTTTACCCCCCTCAAAACTAAAAATAACACGAAATGGAACATATCAAAAATTAATCTGCTATTCAAGAGCTTTTCAACGATATACATCATATTATAAAATATTAACTTTAACATTTGTACCCCTGTACTCTAAGGTACCAAAATTATATTTAAAAAAAAAAAAACAATACAAAAGGGCATTAATTTAACTAATAAACAAATATAAATAAAATAACCTAATAACAAAAAATTAATCAAACCCTTTAACCTACAACAAAATTAAAAATCGGTACAAAAGTACTTGTACAATATTTTTAAAAAATAAATAAATATAATAGCTTTAATGTACAAATCAAGGCCTTTCAAATGATATACGACAGAATATTAAAAACCAAAAAAAGTGGTCACTTGACACGGCACACGGGAAAAAGTTTACTCTCAAGTTCTAAGCAAGTAGGATGAACTAATGAAATAAAATATACTCAATTTAAAGAGCATTAGTGTGAGATTCAAGCGCCTCAATCAGAAATAAAATAGGTTAATAATTATAGAAACTATGACCATTCAAAGACAAAAATGGAAAAAAATAAAAATAAAAAAATACCAAAATTATCACCATTTAGGGTACAACCGATAGAGGTACGACAAAAAGTCATAGGACCAATTTTGTAGATCTTTTAAAATCAGTTACCGCTGGTGCTGTCCGTTTTCCAATACAACTTACCGTTTAGCTGCAATTAGCCCCAAAACAGCTTAAAAATCAAGTCGGCCATTTTTATTTTTTTAGGGGGGGGAAGGAGTGGGAAAAGTAAACTTTTTATAATTATTTTGGTGCACAATATGGACGTTGCGCGTCGAATGGCGCAAACCGCAAGTCTCTAGCTCTTCTGGAAGTGGGCAAACATTAATGTCAGTGAGTGAGTTAGCCATGCGGCTTTATAGTATAGTGGATATTTGTCCCACAGCACTGGTCTATTTTGGACAAGTGTAATTAACACTTCTCCATCAATCTCTTCCATTGTGAATGATTAAATTAATTAAATAAATATTATTAATATTTAAATTAATTAAAAGAACTGGAGAAAACGTACAGAGCAAAGCCTGGCGAGAAAATGGCCGTACGAATAATAACCGTCCAATTTGAAAGCGTGCATTTGATCAAATAGACTACTACGTACTCGGCGGCTATCCGGTTGCCGTGAGTTTAGTGGTTGAGGACGGCTACTACACGGCGGCCGTACGGCTTTTTGCCGTCGCCGTGTAATGTGAAAGTGCCCGTCTATACTCCACTAAAATAATTTCGCCGTACGGTTTATTGCCGTACGGCGAAAACCGTATAGTGTGAAACAGCCCTAAGGGAATAAAAGTGCTGACGATAAATTTTCAAAAAATATAATATTTTACAACATCTCAGCCTATATTGAACAACCCTCGTATATATTAAAATTGGCTTTAATAAGGAAAAGAATATTAAAATATGTCAAGCGTACGCAATTTTAAAATAAGAATTCACAGTAGCCTTAGGGAAATGATTTAATTAAGGTTTATTACATCAGAATTTCCAGTAGTAAGCAGTAGACCGGTAAATAACCATAAATTATTTACGGTAAAATAGTCTTAAAATGTCTTATATTAAACTATTACTGGTTTGAACCTTTAGGGCAAGATTAACCTGTATCTTAGATAGAGATAAGTAGATTTCATGTGGTAGACCAGGACCTTATTAAAGACGTCGTATTGGAAGGGTGCTTTATTCTAGGCTAGGTCATGTTATAAGGTATCATGCTTGACCGGCCGCCCTTCTGGAGAGCCTCTGTTTAGCGCCGGGATACCCAATTAAGACTGGGGTCAGAGCACAGGCGAATCACGCTTATCCCTAGGCCTCCGATCGAACTTAAATTACTACCATGTTATAACATTTATCTTTACTTTAAACTTTGCCTTATCGTACAACGTAAAACTATTAAACGGATTTAATTTTTTTAAAGTCAAAGAAATTGCTATGTTATCACCTTAAAATGAAAATGTTTTTTTTTTTAAAGAAATGATTTAAAAGGTAATAGTTAGGGCGTGGTATTATATTTTTACTGCTTGTTGCAGCAAGAGAGACTGGCAACATATTTTAAATTCAAAAAATCTGAATTGAGCTAATTCAGCACATTGAAATACTAAATCAATAAAATCCAAGACACAGCTAATTTTATTAAAGGATAATTAAATTTAAATACAAATATATTTACATTCCTGCAACTAATATATTGTAAATCTAGCGTAAATTTCAATGGTCATGGCTATTGTTTTAGTTTTATTTCTTATCTATTGTTCTGATTCTTATTTTTAGACGTCGGCAAATAGATAAACTCAGTCAAAAGTCGTCTCTCGCTAACACACACTCATTTTAATTAACCGCTTTGTTTATTGGTACGCCGCGTGTCCAAATTTTCCCTTTTACCTCTTCCTACCCTCTTCAACCTCATGTCATACCTACCACGCTTTTTTACATCTGCTGCTACACTAAATGAGGTATTTATTTATATATCCTTCCTTTATATATGGGGATTATTCAAATGGACCACCAGACACTAACAGTCCACAGTCCATTAATTGCCAATGGCTCCAGTCACTAAGAAATATAGTCAATAATATTAAATAACATCTAACGTTGAACATCATAATCGGCCTAGTCATTTTAAGATGACAGCCATTAAAAGTGTGTTTTGGCTACAACTTTTGAAGCTTTTGTTATAATGTCATGAAAAAACTACTAAAACTACATTTTTAAGATTTTTTTGGAGGGGGAGGCGGCACGTTTTTCTTAAAATATATAAAAACAACATATTAAATTTCTTAAACAACAAAGAAAAAAATGTGATTTTGTTTTTAGATATTTTGTACATTTGTTAAAAAACAATACTTCTTGCATATGAGTCCGCAAGACAGTGAGACATTTTTATGTTTTCGCTCTGCGTAAACTACCGACATAAAATTAAATAAAATCGGTAATTTATTCAAGTAATTGATAAAAGTAGATGGAAGATAATTTTTATTCTTATCTCCACACCGGCACTGCCACGGCTTGATTATAAAATACTGAATTCAAAGGCGCCGGCCCGCCTTCTACG
Source organism: Gerris lacustris (assembly GCA_951217055.1). Classification (NCBI taxonomy): domain Eukaryota; kingdom Metazoa; phylum Arthropoda; class Insecta; order Hemiptera; family Gerridae; genus Gerris; species Gerris lacustris. The sequence goes on from OX578276.1 coordinate 139,354,158, forward strand.
AATTGTTAATATGCCTTCATAGTAGGTAGGCCGAGAGTTGATGGCAACCTCCTGTACTTTCCTAACTCCCTGCACACGTATAAATATTTTCGACTCTCTTCGGCCCTATGACATGCGGTGGAGGGAGGCCCAACAGCTGGAGACTGGATTACACACCTCCTATAGCTTTTTAACTCCCTGTTATACTTTTCTGAGTTTTTAAGCTAAAAGTAACGTAACGTTTTTGACTTATGTTCCATAGCCTAAACATAAAAATGTCAAAAATAGAAGAGCAATGTACACGAAAAATTCAAGTTTTAAGGACACTTGGTGCTAAGATGAATTGGTACAAAAGCGGAACCAAATATAATATATTTGTACTCAGGGAGTTCCCCTCATTCATTTAACAACCCATGAAGCATTTCGGTACAACAGTATTTCAACTCCTTTTACATCAACCCCTTGTTTTTTTTTTAATTTTTATTGATTAACACAACTACATAAATTACAATGTTATTAGTGTTATTGACATTGTTGTTGTTTTTTGGGCGGTGGATAACATGGAAAGGGTATTGTCCATTGACGAATCCTTTTGGCATGAATAGTTTAGAACGTAAGATATATGGGTTTACAATAATAAGCCAATAATAATAATAATAATTGTTTTTGAAGAATGTTTTATTTTGGGGCATCCCTGTAATTGGCTTGAGTTGGGGGTTGCATATAACATTCACATTCAAAGTTTCAAATTGGTATTTAGGGTATTTTTGGATACAGGAGCATTAACGCCTTCAGAAAGACGGATAGACAGACAAATGCAGAAAAGTATTAGGGTTCGTAAGCCTATGCGAGAAAGTTTTAACTACTAAAGGACTACAGTAGTAACAGAGGTTTTCAGAATGTATACTAAGATAAGCAGCATTTTTTAATAAATTATAATACAGATTCCAAATATTAAGAAAAAGGTTAAAACTACAAAAAAATATTATTGTATATATCCTTTTTACGGTCATCCCACTTCCCCTATTGTCTTTGCGCACTTAGAAATTAATTTTTACCGGGATCAAAAACGATGGAAATTTACACGGTTTTAATAAGTTTCAAAGATCAATGCCTACAAAATTAAAATGAATATTAAATATTAAAGAGCGTCTTATTAAAATAAAAGAGTGGAGGACAAAACATAACCAGAAAATTTGAATTGTTAAGTGACTACAGAATAAGCTTACACAAATATACGATGATTGCAGCAGATCCTACATGAATTCAGATGCACGATAAATTGTTCAGCAAACTCACAAATATTCTCAGTGAAAATAACTAAAATGATAATCTAGATGAGAGATTGTTACAATGGAAAGATCGGTCACCCTCACATGGAACCACAAATGTAGATTTATAACCCCAAGGATAAAGGCGACGACAAAATATCGCCGGCAATCAGAACATAGGAAACCGACACAACTTTCAGCGATAGAGATAATGTGACACGACACCCAGTACAATCGGAATAAACACATATCTGATAGGAGGAAGATGGAATACGTACATTAGTAGGGGTGGGACATATGCCGCGATATTTGAAGAGTGAGCCGGCGCTTGGTTCCACCCCAGCACTGTTATATGGGACATTAGTGCTTACAACTACAGCGATGGGGTAGGAAATTCTAACTCTACAAGCTGGGAAGGTAACGGCAACACGGGCCATTATAGCATTCCGTGACATTCTACTCCAATGCACCCCGTTCAGAAACTGGTGTAACTGCTCCGAGGTATGAGTCTGCCATTGCCGAAGCGACGTCACGTCGCACCGACCCGACGTACATAGAGTAACACGAAATGTGACGTAAACACGGCTCTCCTACACATTAACTTAGAGCCATTAATAACGATGTAATAAGCGGTACAACAGGTATGATATGTAGGATTTAGAATGGTCAGAGGCTGTAACATTGGGCATGTTTGCAGTCAGCTATAGAGCGAATAAGCACCCTCTCAACCAACATGGTTTAAACTGGATAATGGACCAATCGTAGCGAGGTCACCTGCCTAATCCATGATTAAACAAGCTAATTTCAACGTTAAACTTTACCCCCTAATAAAGTGTCAAATACTTTACTAACAGTTAATTATTGCATTATTCACTTTAACCATGCATGATTGAATAGCACTTGGAAAACGTATACGTTATTTTTTAATATAATTTTATTTATATATATATATATATATATATATATATATATATATATATATATATATATATATATATATATATATATATATATATAAAACATATATTTCTATCTACGATTGTTACGAAATATAAATATTGTATCTCTGTTTAGATGCGTAGAAAGTGATTCTTTAAGTACTTGTATTCATTGCGCATGCGCGTCTTATAATCCTGAAGAATTCCTCATTTTTTCCACCCTAGGGTGGTAAAAAAGAAAAATTCTTCGCCTTCTTACGCACGATTAGCGAGTTTGTTTACATTTAACAAAACTAATTTGCTGTTTGTTTAATGACAGTAACTGTTCATTTAAGTGATTATGACGAATATGAGGAAAATAATACGCCTCCCGAAATAATTAATTCGGCACAAAATAAAACTAATGAATTAATGTCATTTTTATCAAAAGAGAAATACAAACTTACATACAGGAAGTTAATTATTATTTTCTGTATTTATTATTAAAATCTAACAATCGTAGATAATGTACGGTACGCATCTCGTGCGAAAACAGAATTATGCATTTCTCGTGTGGTTTTACTACCCTCGCTTTCGGTCCAAACTCCCAACTCGCATGCAAAATGCTACTTTTCGCACTAGACACGTAATGTACTATTGTGTATAGATTTATATATATATATATATATATATATATATATATATATATATATATATATATATATATATATATATATATATATATATATATATATGTATATATATATATATATATATATATATATATATATATATATATATATATATATATATATATATATATATATATATATATATATATATATTAATTTAATTTTATGTAATAACAAACAAAGAAACGTAAAATTTCAAATTCAATTTTAAATCTAACTACCCCTGCTTCATATTATGAGTCTTTCAGAATCCATGAACTCATATTGAGTAATTTATGAATACACATTAATATTGACTAACCATAAAAATATATTTACATTTTTTTTTTTTTTTTTTTTATTATACCTTATTTAGTATTCTCAATAAAGTTTTTAATAAAATTTTGAAAGTAAATGTCTAACGCTATAAGCAACTAATAAAAGCAAAACCGAAAATTTTACTAGGGGCCCTTTTTATATACCGACCTAAGTGAAACCATTTATTATCAGAAGCTAACAATAAGAAAAAAGTTTAAACTGCTTAATAATATATAACTGTTCTACAGTTTGAAACATATAACTCAAAACTAGAAAGTTAAGGACTTTTAAATTACCTAAGTGAAACACTTACTAACAATTTATTTAAAAGAAAAGCTACTTCTAGATACAGCTTGTTTTAACTTTCTGCTCCACGATATTTTTTTTTATTGCACAAAACGTTAATAATAAAAAAGACACGAAGAAGTAATTTTTTTTAACAAGGAGTAACTTTATGAAGTCCGATGGAGAGCATTTTGAAGATTTAAGATCAATACATGAATCAATGACAAACCATAATAAGCTAAAGAAACTAACAGTAATATGGAATATTGTTTTTTATTACAAATTAAAAAATTCACCTTACAAAGATCAATTATTCACAATGTACAATTATTCTAATATAGAAAATATTGTTTACTATAACTTTTCATTTATATTACTGCTAATTAAATTATTTAACAAATGTAAAGACATTATAGGATGCGAGGTGATTTTTCAAAGTGCATTGTGACATATTTAAACTGATAAATAAAAATAATGATGATATAAATTAGTAGTTCTGTGAACAGTAGACCTTGCGAAAATTAAACGCGGACAGAGGATCCATTTAAATACGAATCTAAAGGTATAATTCGATTTCCCGAGAAAAATCTAGTTTTTGTGAAAATAATTTTAAACGCGAAAAGTGAGAGGTGGGGTTCGATTCCCCACTGGGGCGAAGTTATTTTTATGGTATTTGTAAAATTTAATTCGAAAATAAACCTTAAAAATCGATTTCAATTACTTAAAGGATAAATGATAACCCGAGGTGAAATCGATAAATTAATTTAAGCTATACATTTGGGGGCACTCCCCCTCAAAAACTCTGAAAAAACATTATTTCTCGAAAACAATTCCGACGATTTTTAATTTTTTTTTTTTAAATGTAGACCATTTAAATACGAATCTAACGGTATAAGTCGTTTTCCTGGTAAAAATCTAGCTTCTGAGAAAATAAGTTTAAACGTGGACAGTGAGAGGCCGGGTTCGATTCCCTGCTGGGAAAGTTATTTTTATGGTAATTCTAAACATTTTTTAAAGAAATAAACCATATACATCGGTTTAATGTCTTAAAGGAACATGTATTCCAAATTTGAAGAAAAAATAAAAATTTAAAAATAAAACTTTTGAAAAAAAAGTCTAAAAAACATTTTTTTAAATGAATAACAATTTTTTTTTATAAAAAAACAACTATATATATTTATTTTCCCAACTTGAAGTAACATTCATGCCAAATTTCAAGATAAAAAAAAAAAATTAAAAAAAAAAATGTATGTTTTATATTTTTAAAAATTTAAAAATGAAATTCATTAAATATAAAACTCGTACGTTGTTTTTTATGACTTCAAAGAACATCTATGCCAAATTTGAAGAAAATCGAATAAAACGTTTGGCCATAAGCACGTAACAAACATTTTTAGACGAAATGCAAAACGTTCTAGTACCTGGGGAAGACTGGGGAACAAAAAAGTTAAATCATAGACCTCGCTTCGCTCGGTCAATTATGATGAAACATCGTTTTATTTATATTGCATATACTTTCATATATTGATAGATATTATGCATATTATTCGTATGCATAAAATACAGCTCTTATATTATTATCATCAAATGTTTAACTGCACCTCTTCAATAAGTATTTAATGAAACTTGAAATACCCTAACTGATAATCCAACTTTTGTGTAGGCAACACTTAACTAATAATTAATGCAGTATTTTATTTAGTTTTATACTTAAAACTAAATGGACTAGGAGAAAACTGGTTCGAAGCCAACAAATGAAGTTAATTTTTCAATAACCACAAATGAGCCATTATCTAAATAAGTAGATACGGTGTTGATTAAAGCATGTGATTTACGAGACCGAGCTGGATTCTGAAAACGTTTTAATATCTGATGCTCAATAAAGAGGTAATAAAGTGCGGTATAAGCGTCTTATTTAACTAAGAATATAAGCTCTTTATAGTTCTTAATTACTGTTTAATTCCTATTATTTCAATTCACAAGTAAAAGTTTTAGCCAATTCCAATAAATACCTTCGCCTTAGTTTACAATTTTTAGCATACAAGAATTTTTAAATTCATACGACAATCTTTGGATCAGTATAATTACATTCAGAATCGGAAATAATGTCACTTTATTCAACAATATTGTATTATTAACGAAGTGTTTTTTGTTTTTAATTTTGTTTGGACCGGTAAGAGGTGTTTGAAAATTGTAGTAAATGTTGCTTTTTGTCAGGGTAGTAATAGTGGAATATAAATTCAGTTGTATTTTTCAGTTTTATATGAGCGTGTTGCTTTAGAAGCAAATTTTGTAAATAAAACTGTCCGTTTCCCTCGTAGCCGTATTGATAAACGACCTGGTTTACTTAGTAGGCATAAATCTGCAGACAGGGTTTGAGATAGGAAGAAATACCTACACTTCTTAATGCAGGCAAGAAGGGAAAACCATAAAACATGAGAACATTATTTATCGAGCCACCAACCTTTTCCTTATTAAGGTGGAGGTTCTTATAATAGTACAATGCTCTATACGTTTCCTCAGCATTATAAGCCCTCTTTACACGTCCGAGTGTACTGGGGATTCGTAAGACAGACCTCAGAATATCTCCTAAAACCAGTACAATGATGTGGAGGCACCAAGAAGGTAACGCGTAGCGTTAATGAGTTTAAAGCATGTACGTAAGGGTTTCTGTTCCAGGGAAAAACCTTTATTATAGACCTCTAACGGGATTTTAAGGGTGTCGGTGCGGTACTTAAAAGGACTTGTGTTTTGGTAAGAATAAACCCTTAACATTCCGACGTTTCTTCACCACCGGCGAAAAGTGTACTTGAGTTAGAGTATTCTCGAAATTTTTTGCTCTACACGAAAAGGGGAACAAAATGAAAAAAAAAATGTTTACTGGCATTAAACCATAGTTAAAATTAAAGCAATTAAAAGTACCTCTGTGTATTACGCCGTAAGGAATAGAAAGGAAGGCTTTCATCAGCCTCAGCTTCCAGGAGTAAAAGGAGAACAGAATCAATTTTGAGAAAACAGGGGAGCGGATAAAGGAGTGGGGGAGAACAGTGGCTCGTCATTAGGAGGGGTAAACTAGACCAGCTTACACGACGCATCGGGCGGGTTTAGAGCAACTTCATCCCTGCTCGTGTAGCGAACTCACCCTCACACTCCTTAACACATACTCCTCGGCAATTAGGAAATTAATACCGGGCCGCCCGACAAGCAGCCGTAATCTCTCAATCTTAAAAGGAAAAGGAAGGAGCTTGCTCTCAGTTAAAATCCAGTTAATACATAATTAATTATTTTCTCAAGAGGGGCTTCGTCTCGAGATAAGCGAGGGACTCAGCCGAGTAAGCGACTCTTCACTTAAATAATTACTTTGGGAAAAGCGCTAATAGCGAAAGCAATAATTCAAAATATAAAATTCTCGAGAAAGCCTTATTGAAAGACACAACTCAATAAAAGTCTCAAACTTTTAATTAATTAATACGAATATATTTGATAAATATGTTATCTAAGATCGTTTATTACAAGAAATAAAAAAAAAATACTACCTTAATTAGTTCAACCTTGCTGTCATATTACTAAAATATCTGCAGTGCCAGACTCAGCACATTTATACTACTTTATTTCAAGATAACAACTCAGCCATAGAACTGACCGTCACACCCGTCGTAACCACATCTACAGATTGCTATTATTATTTTTACGAAAGATAGGCTTTCTTATTCTTATTTTTACTAAAAAGAATGAGGAAATAATATTGTATGCACGAGAACAAGAAAAAGTAATTTTTTTGTCAAATAAAATACTTTGTTTAAAAAGAAATACTTCAACTTGTTCATTACCTTTTTTTGGATCTTTATGTAATTATAGCTATAAAAGTAGAGATAAATCTCACGCACCATATTAGAACCGGCTAGAATAGTGTTATTACAGCGGAAGGTGTACTAAAAAAATAATTATAAAAGCCAAAAACGATATTGTATATAACCTATGTAGTATTCAGTGTTCAATGTAGTACCCATTTATTTACTCTTCACAAAAAAATCAATGTTTTATACTATTTAAAGGAAAATAAAATATAAAGCACGCGATCACAATACACAAACACAATTCTAGTCACACAGTTCCAGACAACTAAAAACCAAAGGCTTAACCTGAGGCTTATCTGCCACTTATTAACTAAACTGAACTCTCTCTCTAAAAAAAATAAATCTTTCAAATCAAGATCTTCTAGATATAACATAAAAATAATAATGATATTAAATATAAAAAGATATATATAAATTATACTTTTATAATGTTATTTAATGGCCCCCATACACAAAAAACATTTTGCGCATACATGATGTTTGCGCAAACCTAATGTCGGGCAAATTTATTCCATACACGGCAAACATCAAAAAACCCCATACACGGTCAAAATGTTTGCGCAAACATGATGTATGGGGGTCTTTACCTTACATTATAATGGGTAATGAAATTAAAACAATATATTCAATCCTTTCAAGATTTAAATTAGAACTACTTAATATAAGAAAAAGTACCTACAAACCGAGATTTCAACGGAAATATCTCTATTTGGGTGTTTTTAATACGATTTGAGTGGTTTTAAAGCTTGATGTCGGTTTTGTCATGCATAACTCACACAGATTTTAAAATTTAGAGTTGAAACTTAATACACAAATTTATTCCTTACAAGAAGTTGTATTACCCAGATAATCATTAATTTGTGATGTCACTAACCCGTTTTTCAGGGTCAATTCGCAAAAATTTCAAAGATTCATACAAAATCGAAAATCTTTCTGATTTCACTGACTTTTGCACCAATTATATCTCTTTATAGTAAAACATTTGCACTGAATTTCATTTTTATATCCGTCACTTTTTTGAAAATATCAATTTTTGAACTTAGAAACTTTAACGCTATATAATTTCTGAACGATTTCCCCGATTGACTACTAATGACACCTTTCTATAAGATAAATAATTCCTAAATATTTTAATTAATATCTGCCACAATATTGAAATTATTTGGTTAGGAAAAGTTCCGAGAAGTCCTGCGTCCAATTTATATATTTATTTTCTTGGCAAATACACGCATTCACATACCGGTTAATATAACTCTCTCTGGTGGGCCACCAAATAACCTAAGCATAGGTCCACTAGATATTCTAAGTAATACCTAGACAAAGATATTCCTGAGTCCAGTCTAACGTCCTTTTTGGCTATCATCATGGAATCACTTTCTTTCTAGCCACGAAATTAGCCCCTCTTCAATGCCCAATTCTTCTTTCCTGTTTTCGAAATCTACCAACTATTCTCATCTTATGGCTGGCCAGACCAGTTTAATATAAGCCATTGCCTTCCCTAGATCCCAATCTAATTTTATTTCTTAAACAGCACATTATTGTTAAATGTGTTTACTCTTTATAAATAAAAATGTTTATTGCTTAAGATTAAAATGCACGCTCAGCTCAATATTGCAAGCAGACAACTGCATTGCACACCTAGTGTAATCAGGTTTTAATGTTTCCCAAAATCCATTCATTTCATTTCATTCAATTTGTAGAATGAATATGAATGGTAAGCGTTCTAATTTTGATGTAAAAAATAAGGTATAACAAAGTCACTGCTATATAGTGATAATTACATGCTCTTTAATTAATATAAAATCAATTCTGCAGGATTACTTTTATAATGTATTTATTTAGGAACGTGAAACAAAGTATATAAATATATTTGTGCATAATTTTAATAAACCACTTAAGTGGAAAATAAAAACACGAGTATAAAAATGTTAGACTAGAGGTTAAAACCGGGATATTGGAACACCAGGATTTTCTAATGAGAGAGGGGTCAACATTTTCCAATACAGGTGTCGAGTTACGGCAGAATAGGAGAGGGAGTATAAAGGTGGCAGGTGTTGGTATAGGAGAGATGGTGTAAAATTTTGGCAGAATATCCCGGGATATAGGGGCCCAGGGTGGATTAAAGCTAATAACCCCGTAGAGAGGTAGGAGGGGAAACTAAGCCTGGCAGTACACTGGGTGTCGGGAGGGCTTAGCCTAGCCACTAGGGAGTACGGCACAAGGCTAAGAGAGGACGGGGCTTTGCGGTCAGGACAGAATTAAAGGAAATGAAGTAATTAAATCTGGCGCTGAAGGTTGGATCCGTGCGAACTACCTTCCACATTCTATAAGATAAGAGCTCCGTCGGGGACATTATATCATCCTCAGCCACCCGGAGAAATAAATCTAAAAAGGTATCGTTAAAATGAATTGCCTCCAGATTTCAACCTGAGCTTAATAGATTTTCCACCTCCAATGAATCCTAAGAAAAATTAGTTTCCCTGACACAGTAAATGAACATTGATCCCAGTGAAAAATTGGTTACGTGCTATCGATTTTTTTCTTATAGAACCTGTTTGATTTATTATCTTTCAAGAAATATTACATTATCTATATTTATAGAAAACCTATTACACTTCATTATATTAAAAGTGTATTTCTTAATTTATTAGGGCACATCGACAAATAAAAAATACGAGTAAAACTGAAAGATAATTAAATAGTTTACCTTTCTACTGTTCTATGTTCTCAAGCTATTTTAAACATCTAATTTAAACTGTAAACGGATAAGGGTGGAACTGAAGGTTGTCATCCTTGATGGCTTTCTTTGAAATAAAAGAAAATTGTGTGAGTTGTGTGTGCGTGGGTCTTAAGGAAGGGTTTAGGATGCCTGAGCCCTTGACAGTAGTACAAGGGCCAGGTCACGTCCTTCTCTCTACCTGCACTCACACTTACATTGAGTAGAGAGCAATCCTAGCTTGAGAAACCCTGCTATGTGTCACTTCGCCAGCTCCCGCACACATATCTTGATAACGTTTATCGATCGACAGGACTCCTGTCGAATTTCCAATGGAATTGAATTTCTAATGGAATAAAGACCGATTCCTAGACTCAACTGTTTTCAATAGGCTGTTACTTGACGTCATGACAACTCTCCAACTTTTTAATTTTAGACTTTTTTAAAAGCTAGGTCCATTAATTTAAGCACAGGACTCTGATTTATTCGTTTTCAATTATGATTATTTTATATTAACCTTATTTAATTCAATAAATAAGATTTATTAACCTAAATTTGCTAAGGTCAACAAATATTACCCATTTGAAATTTGTCTCAATATACTCGTATGTATAATGTTTAACACTAAACAAAAAATAGCCTGATAATAGGTGTGGCACATAGCTTCCTCACGTCCTGTTTCGTTTACTTAAATCCTTTTATGCTTTTACAGCCTTATTATTGTCAAATTTGCTAAATTTTAAAATGTGTCAAAATATTTTTGATTTTTATCATGAATTAAAGAACCAATTTAGTAAAATTTAACGTTTGCAGAAGGTTGAAATTAATCCGGGCTATTTGTGGTCCTCTTTCGACAAACCATCAAAATTTCATAAAAATCATATGAGTACTTTTAAAGATATAGGTACATAGTTCGTATGTGGAAGAGAAGAAAATTGGCGCAGAAGATTAAAACTTATATGGAACCAACAATGGCTTAATTATGACCTATCATCAAAATTTCATTAAAATCAAACGAATGGTTTTTAAGATATGTTGGTTCGCAAAAATAAAGTGACAGACAGAGAGACCGATAGACCGACAGTCCTCCTGACAAACATGGAACCAAAAATGTTCCTTGATGTCTGAAACGAATTTTTGAAATCAATACAAAATCATATTTCTTTCTTGAGAACGATCACATAGCATCTGTTACCTTCGGTAAGCTCGAATACAAAACGGGGTCCTTAATCCCCCCCCCCCCCCCACCCCCACCTCTTAAATTTTGAACGACTTGAGGTAAATTAATGAAACTTGTGGAATCTGTAACATGTAAAGGGAAATTTTACATAGTACAGACCCCAAGATCATTAATTTATTTCGAGACTTTTGAAGTACCCTGTATAAAAGGATAATAATATATAAAATTTACAGATATAATAATAATATACTCAACATACCTTAGTAAAATATTGCTATTATATCTTTTAGGATAAATATTACTCTAAAAAAGAAATACATCAATATTATACATTTACATTTGATACAAAGTTCATTGTTGAAATACTAATAAATTAAATTATTTATTAAATAGAGACTAATATTTTTGTTAACCCATTATAAGTAATTGGAACTAAATTTATTATATTATCTAATTATTAAATAGTAAAAATAAATAATAATAATGCCTAAGCTATTTTTTTAAGCATGCATAATATCCGCCATTTTAGTTCTGGAAATATAATACTCGTAGCTCAAAGAATTTCCAATTTTTTTAAATGTACCTTCTACGTTTTTATGTTCAAACGACTTTAGAGAGAAATTTATTTTTTTCCTTACAAAAAAAGCACTGTTTTTAAAACTGGTGCAAACTGAAATGCTTCAGCTATAATAGTTTTTGTGTAATCAAATATTTTTAAATATTATAGTAATTTTTTAAATACTCACTTCAAGACTTTAAGTCCAGAACGTGGGAAAAATGTAGTTTATATTCACATTTTGGTTGCTCTTTAGATGTAAAATCACCTCCAAAAAGCATCACGTTACTGAACGATAATGAACGATCTGAACCTTAAAACATTTTCCTATCGACCACCACTGCTTCTGAGGTAACTGATATGAACCTGCTAGACAAGTATGAAAGAATAGCATTCAGCAAGTCTCAATGAACTTTGACAAACATCATTCAATTCAACTTGATTCCACCTTAAAGTCTTCGATGCAAAACACTAGAAAATTAAATTTCAACTTGTGATTTTCTCATATAAAATAAACCACACAATAACTTGATCTTTGCCGCCCAAGGTAGAAGATGGTTTTATCAGTGAATATTCTCCTATTCCTAAATCAGATACAGTCCACCTTGGTTTTACATCGACAGATATTCTTCTTTGAAACAACAAACCAACTGGCAATATCAGTTTTGGTTTGTAAAATAAACATAATCAAATAACCTTTTTTAAAAAAATATATGAGTGAAAACAAATATTTAAACATTTTAAGAAATACAATTTTGGAAAAATTGGCTACGTGCTACCGATTATTTTCTTATAGAACCTGTTTGATTTATTATCTTTCAAGAAATATTACATTATCTATATTTATAGAAAACCTATTGCACTTCATAATATTATAAGTGTAATTCTTAATTTATTAGGGCACATCGATAGTATTATCAAATATGAAAACAATTACCTTTGTGGACAAATAAAAAATACGAGTTAAACTAAAAGATCATTAAATAGTTTGCTTTCTACCGTTCTATGTTCTTAAGCTATTTTAAACAACTAATTTATAATGTAAACGGATTAGAGTGAGAACTGAAGGTTCAAAATTCAATTCTTAAATTTCATCTTGTGATTTTCTCATATAAACCACACAATAACTTGATCTTTGCCACCCTAGGTAGAAGATTGTTTTATCAGTAAGTATTCTCCTATTCCTTAATCCGATTGAGTCCGCTACCTTGGTTTTACCTTCTCACACACATTCAACTTCGAAACACAAGAATATACTTCGAAAGACAATTCAAGTATTGGTTTATAAAATAACCTTTTTTATAAAATATATGATTGAAAACAAATATTTAAACATTTTATTAAATACAATTTTATTTTAATGAGTGTATTGATCAATGTTATATTTAATTTTATTTAAATTACTGTTATCGAATGCAATGTTGCTTGAAAAAAATCAAATACAGGAAAGTTATTATTGCTAGAATACATTTTTAATGAAGCTTAATTCACCTCGAGATTATAATGATAAATTTTACCTCTAGATACTTTAATTTGAAATTTTACTGTAGTAGGTTAGAACTCAATTTTATTTCGTAATTGTTTTCCCACTTAACAGCCCTTTTATTTCTACATCGTTCTATTCTTCCCGACACTAAATTATTTAATAATTTTGACCTAAAATGAGTCCCTTTTTTAAACAAAACTTTTAATAGTTTATAAATCTGATATTTCAAAAGGAATAGTAATTTATTTATTGTTTTTGCAGTAATTCTAATTTAAAACTAGTCAAGTATCATAAAAAATAAGACTGCTCTAACCCCTAACCTTAAATTCCCTAAAGGAATAAATAAATAAAAAGTGTCACAAATTAAAGGTGAAAACAATTGAGAGAGAAAATTAACACAAATTATAAAAATAATTGTGTATATATATATATATATATATATATATATATATATATATATATATATATATATATATATATATATATAATACCTTCATTAGATCTGCATATAGGTGGCAAGGTAAACTTTCTACACAAAATACCAGCACCTAAATAGAACCTCCACATTTACTTCCCCTAATTATTTAAAATTTTCTAATAGCTCTGTAGAACAGTGACACCGTAGATTTAGTTTAATTCAAATCACACTCAATAACTCAATATATACCAAGCATTCACTAATTTAGGATCAAATTCACCTGACTAAAAAGTTAAAAGCTAAATTTACAACATTTTGAATGTATAAATAAATAACATTTTCCGTAATAACAGTATTATCATATTTAACAAAAAAAAAAAAATGCATGTTTTAACTGCCTTTTTTTGTAAACCTAACTACTCACAAAAATTTATAAATAAATTAAAGGACTACGATCATCCTTGTTATCAGGACGAAATTTTATTTTTTTCCAGGTAGAGAGACTCAAACCTTTTGTTATAAATACTATATTTATTGGTAAGATCATATGAAATATTCAAGGAAACAACTTTAGGTTACCTTAAAACAATTTTAAATTTAGAATCATGCGATAATAGAATTTATGAGAGTGGCCATTGTTTATACCTTTTTAAGCCGTAAGAAAAGGGTTTTCTGATTGTGAAAATCCTAGAATTTTCTTATCCTCCTTTACTAAATTCTACGAAGAAAAAAACACTTGGAATAGAAAAGAAACAGTGAAAAGATAATGCAGAGGAACCAATAGAATCCAATGAAATAAGAGGGTATCTAATAAAGAGATTACAAAAAAAGTAACGGAATTTCTTTTTAAAGTAAAAACTTTTCAATTTAGAGAGGAGATGAGCTAAATAATGTAATGGACGCGAGTGAAAACTTGGAACTTAATTTTAAGTGTAAACTCTGAAAATTAACTTTATAAAATTGCAAGAGACGTCAAATTTTGGAGTTCAAGGTGATTCGACCCAAATACAAGTGGAGTTTTGTTGAAGAGTGTTGTGAGTTAAGAAGTAAACACAAGAAGGTGGGAGCTTTGTTTAAGCAGCAAGTTTTCTTTAGTTCGGGTAGGGTCTACAGCAAGGGGTTCATAGCGGGCAGACAGTGTTTCTAATGTTCCCCGCGAGTTCTAGTTGGCCCAACAGGTTCTATATACAAGCCCTCTCTTACACCACTTCACTGGGTCAGCTTATTTCTATCCGCTTATAACCTTGCTCGGGTGTTAGGCCTCTATTTTTTTCTCTTTCTCAGTGAGGTTATAGCAGAACTATTCCCTGGAGATGCGGCGTACAATGGGATTCTCCAGCTCTATTCTCCAGGGTGTACCCTCATCCCTTCCGGGTAAAGCCCTTGGAGAAATTAACGCTTCCAACTACCCTATAGCTCACTCCCCTCCCTCCCAAGTCGAGAAGAATTAGCACCGCACTGTTACACCAAGCTTAAAGACTCCACAAAAACAGTCACATGTTTTACCGAAAAAAAAAATCGACTTACAGTAAATAGTCAGGAGGTGGTTTGAAGTGCAATTGTATCTTTTACTGGTATATTACACTTTTATTACACAAACATTTCCATCTAATTAAATAATATTTAGCTAATTATTAGTAAATTGTAATCAAAGATAACTATTATACGCTTAGTTTGTTTGATAACGCATGAACCATTTAATTTCATGAATTGTTAACATTTATAATTATGACTAGAGAGGTTTTATACTTATTCGTCCACTGTTTTATACTAGGAATTTCCTTTAAAAAGAAAATATCATTAAGTTGATTAGCTATCATTTTAGTGAACGGGTGTAATCTTTTGATAAAAATTTTTGCAGAAATAAAAAAGTTTATTTTAAAGAGTGAATGCCATTTTATATCGAGTACTTTGTTATATCTTTCTCACTTGTTCTTTCTTATTTATGTAACGATAGAGTATAGAAAGTTCTTGAAACTAAATCTTTTTCTCTAAAGTCTTTATGGAATAAGAGTCACGTGTAGTTTTGCATTTAAAGCACGGACTTGTAGACGGTGATATTTTACATCGTTTTCTTTTACTTCTCAAGTCTAAATGATAAAATCTAAAAATAATTCTTCTTACATGAAATCTAAGTTAATGCTATTCGTACTAGTATACGTTTACTCTTAACATTATATTGTTATATATACAGAGATATTTACACAAAGGTTTTCTAAAGAGAACGTTTTTAACGCAAAACGTACATTTAACACGCTTTCTTAAAAGTGAGTTAAAAGTAGATTCATTTATCTTTTAATGAAAGCAAATTTGTAGTGAGTGTTATCGTACTCTAAAATGCCCGAAGCAATATAGTCTAACATGGTGCAATGTCGGAAATGGTCGTTAAAGGCGAGAAACGAAACTGGCTGACCAGGTGACATGATAATGACCACGGCTTTATCGGTCAATTCAACCTATCGGAACATACAATATGAATCTACGTCGCCATATTGATTCTAGAGCTAGCAATGAAATTTTATTATTATAATACCTTGGGTCATAAAAGGGCCAAATACAATGGAGCTACGAAAATAAGTAAAATATAGAACGCTGTAAGTTCAATATAACATTTTTTTTTAAATCTAGAAACAGCGCAGTTTTCTATTTCACCCTATAAAAAAAAGTATAGAGTCAGTCATTTAGCTAAACAGCATCTGCAATAAACGATAATCAGAAATGCTATGTTCACATGGTACGTTGTATAAGCAGAAATTATTTGATTAATATTTAGTACCCTAGTTTCAATATTTTATTAAATTAGCAAAGTAGATTAAAAAAATTGTTTATATTCATTATTTGGTGAACTTATATCTTTCTACTTAACTTAATACTTTAATCCCTAACTTAAAACTTAGGCTTAAAAACAATAATAGGTATTACAACATGGCCACCATTGTTTCCATTCTACTTGCAAAATTATAATTAGGACCTGACAACCCCCTACACCACTAAAAGCCATTCAATTTCTTAAGAACAAATAACTATACATAATAGGTAATTTAAATTTGTAAATTATCATTTTTTTTCCCCCATTGGAACCCAAACCAATATTTTTCTGGCCTATCTTTCTTCTTCAGTCCTAACCACATGGCCTGCCCATTTCCACTTCCTGGAGATAATATCTCTTCCTATATCTCAAATTTTAGTCTGTTCCCGTAACTATTTATTAAAATACGTAGAAATTATAAATAAATATTATAATAACGTTGAAGTAGCTATTTATTTGTCCTCCGTTCCTTTCTACCAATCCATAGCATACTTCTTTCCATTCTTCTGACCCAAACCCTAATTTTTGCAATATTAAATTTTGTAAGCGTCCGTGTTTAACATGCGTAACACTGGGATTTATGACAGCATTCCATAATTTTACTTCTATATATATTGCAATGTTGGATGTGAATATGTTCTTAAATTTCAGACATGTCGGCTAATTAGACCATCTTAGACCAATCCGTCTTTTAATTTCCTTATTAATATTTTCCTAATTTCCTATAAGGTAGCCTAAATAAATAAATTATTGAACATGCGTAGTAAGTTCTTCATTTCAGAGACTTGGGCTTTGAAAAGCTTGTGGGTTTGTTTGTCTAACGATAACTGGAGTACAAATTGATTGATTTGAGCGGAATTCGGCATACAGGTGCATCTCATGATTTGTGACAACTGTATAGTTTGAAAATTCCACACTAAATATTTTTAAGATGGTGGCCAAAATGGTGGTCGACTAAACAAAAGTTTTATATAGTCAGCATGACATGTTATACATCGTTTTAAAGGTATTTAAAAGTAAAAGGCTATTAAAATTTCACATTTGATATTTTCAAGATGTCGGCCAATTAGAAGGACGTCTATGAAAAAAGTTTTAATCGGCATTGCATGTTGTACATCGTTTAAAAGGGGTTTAAGAATAAGAAAAGAATTCGTAACTAATAAAATATTTAACTTAATATTTTCTAGATGGTGGCCTATACAGGGTGGTCCAAAAGTCTCCCCCCCCCCCCCCCCCCCTCTTAACTTTTGAACGGTTTGTCATAAATTAATGAAACTTGGAGGATCTGTAAAGGGAAGTTTGCTTTCATGCAATCGCGCACTAGGGGCAACCACCCATTTTGCCCCTAGGCCACCCAACTTCAAAATTTCAAATTGGAGTGTATGTTTTTGATAGCATATTTTGATTCTACTGTGAAATATAATAACATTTTACTTGAAACTTTTTTTTCTATTTCCAATATTTTGCCCCCTATTGGGGGGGAATTATGAACTCACACAAAGCCAAGTTAAATGTTAAAGGGATGTAATAATTATTTCTTAATGGAGTTCATTTAACCACATAAGTGACTTAACACTGTTTAGTACGATAAACTAAAGATCGTATTACATTTATATTTTATAATATATAGAATCAATATTTTCTGATGACAATATATACATTTTTTAAATTATAAATCAGCTTTAAAAGAAAAAAAGTATTTGTTTATCCACATCCCTGAATAAAGCACGAGCATACATTCTGAAGTACTAAAATTTTCATTTACCCCACAAATTACCCATTTTAATTATTAGAAGTTAAAATATTTATTAACTGAGTGTCACCATTCTTGACCCCTACAAAAATATTTATACAATCCCGAAAGTGGACTGCAATCAATAGTAAACGTAATCGTATATTCTATAGCAGCATTCAAACGGTTTATTATTTATACTTAAGTGAATTACTAAACGACTTAGAATTGATTTTAAATTATTATCTAAAATATAAACCGGTTTATAAGTGTAAAGATTCAATCTTATATTGAGTCCACAGATCCTAAAATAAAAACCTATTAATGTTAAAAAATAGTCTGCCAATTAGTGTGGCACATATCTTCCTCTCTTCTTATTTCATATACTTAATCATTTTGTGGTTTTACAGCCCATTATTGTCAAATTAATTTAATTCACTCCCGAATTATTTAAAACTGTGAAAATTGTTTTGATTTTTACTACGTTTTTATAAGCTTGCTTTCTTGTTTGTTTGTTTGTTTGTCCGGTACAAATCTGGCAATCGATTTCCAACTAACTTTCCGAATAGCTAGACATTTGAAACTTTTAGTATAGCTCAGAACACGATGACAATGCATTATTTTAATACTTGTAGCCATCTTTCAGCAGAATTTAATTGGTTTTCAGCAAATTTTGCTATATGGATAGTTAGTTCGGAAAAAATCCGCAACTTATTTTATTTGTTTTGTCATATCCCATATTTAGAATTTTCTTTTTGACGGGTTTCAAATTTGTGATTTTTATAAATAAGAGATAAACATTGAATGACAGCAAAACAGGAAATACATCGATTATATTATTTATCGATTATATTATTTCAAATATATCGATGACACGGTTTAGATTTGGTGTTGGGGAGATCCGCTGTACAAAGATTTGTCCTTTTATAGGATTAAGATCAGCTCTCTAGATGGTTGTCATTTATGTGAAGTAAATAAATTCGGAACTATATATTTCACTAACATTATATATTATATAACAATTATATTATCAACATTACATACGATTCAACAGAAAATTTAAAAACGTAGTATATAGAAAGTTATTTTTATCTTGAAATTATTACATGAATTAAATTATCAATTTAGAAATTACATTTTTAAGTTTTAGGTAGTATTCATACTACGGAAAGTTTAAATTTTAATTTAAATCAAATTATAATTATTATAAACAATGGGAGACAGACAGAGAAAAATAGACTCCAGCGCTCTGTCTCCCATTGTTAATAATAATTATAATTTTATTTAAATTATCAATTTAGCAATATTTGAAGAGCTCAGGCGGTTGAAATTATTCTGGGGCTATCT
This sequence comes from Gerris lacustris, assembly GCA_951217055.1. Classification (NCBI taxonomy): domain Eukaryota; kingdom Metazoa; phylum Arthropoda; class Insecta; order Hemiptera; family Gerridae; genus Gerris; species Gerris lacustris. Next base: position 139,373,700 of record OX578276.1, read on the forward strand.
GCGAGCTACTTTTGACAAACCATCCAAATTTTATTAAAATCAGATAAATAACTTCAAAAATATAAATGTATGTTTATGCGCGTTTGGAAGAGAAAGAAATAAGGCGCAGAAGGTTAAAACTTATATGGGACTAACAATGGGCTGATTATGACCTACCATCCAAATTTCTATAAAATTGGACAAGTAGTTTTTACGATATTTTGGTTGGCAAAATTTGAGCGACAGACAGACACGGAACCAAAAATGTTACCTGATGTCTGAAACGGATTTTTGTTTTGGAATTTTTGAAATCGGAGAAAATAAAAAGAATTCGCTCTTTAGAACGATCACATAGCTTCCGTTACCTTCGGTAAGCTCGGATGTGAAATTTAGAATTGCATGTTAATACTTGTATTTGCGCCTCAATGTTATTAATTTTGTGTTTTGTTATTGTAAGAAACCTAAAACATACTATTTATTTAATATAGAGGCGCAAGTATAATCAAAACGGACTACTACACACAATTTGAATATCTCAGTAAATAGATATTGGTTCCCTTTCCAACTGTATTGTAAATAAAGCCACGGGCTATTTACTCGGGTTTGGTAAAGTCCAGACAGAATTTCAAGCAATATAAGTTTGTACAACTAGACCACCTACGGTATTGTAACCTTTCGCCTCTTTGAATATTGAACCTGATAGTTTATTTACAAAACTTAGCTTTGCCAAAACCCCGAACTACAAAAACAAAACTGAAATTCAATTGAAAACCGGTTTCTTGTTAAGACAAGATTCATAATTCAATTTAAATTAATCGAATAAACTCTCTACGAACCTCGACAAAATCATCCAGCATACGATATAGGACAATGTTCTTCACTTTTTGTACGATTGTTTTGATACATAGAGATAAAGATATATTTGTATTAAACAATAGTAATGAAAAGCATTTATTAAGTTATTTTTTTTCTTTATCAACAAATCATTTTCAAGATTACTCATAGCAATATCATAATTTAACATTCGATAAAGAAGATTTATACGGTTTTTAACGTATAACTTTATATAGTATTTTTGGTTTTTAATTGAAATGTTACTGTAAGGTGCATAAAAATGTAAAAATTAATTGAAGTCACAAAATAATCTTACCTAATACGGATTGAATATTCTATCTAAATTACAAATCTGTCATAGAAGAGACCATGAATGAAATAAAGTAAATTATTTTTCTTTTGTTCTATCATAACAAGGTCGTATTTATTGTTTTTTATATTTAATAATTTCAAGATAAAAAGAACTTTTTATATACTACGTTTTAAATTTTCTGTTGAATCGTATGTAATGTTAATAATATAACTGTTATTGTTATATAATATATAATGCTAGTGAAAAAAAAAAATAGTTCCGAGTTTATTTACTTCACATAAATGACAACCATCTAGAGAGCTGATCTTAAACCTATAAAAGGACAAATATTTGTACAACGGATCTCCCCAACTCCAAATCTAAAGCGTGCCATCGATATATTTGAAATAATATAAATAATATAATCGATAAATAATATAATCGATATTTCCTGTTTTGCTGTCATTCAATGTTTATCTATAACAAATTTGAGACCCGTCAAAATGAAGATTGCGTAAGTATGGGATATGGCAAAACAAATAAAATAACTTGCGGATTTTTTCCGAACTAACTTTCCGTACAGCAAAATTTGCTGTAAACCAATTAAATTCTGCTGAAAGATGGCTAAAAGTATTAAAATAATGCTCGTCATCGTGTTCTGAGCTATGCTAAAAGTTTAAAATGTCTAGCTATTCGGGAAGTTAGTTAGAAATCGATTGCCAGATTTGTACCGGACAAACAAACAAACAAACAAGAAAGCAAGTTAATAAAAACGTAGTAATAAGAATAATAATTGATATTTATCAGCTTCATAGCTGTGCAAAGTTTTTTTAAATGATCAATGTTAATCTAAAAAAACTTATTTTAAACAAATGCACAGCCGAGGAAAAACTAAAAGACTGGCTATATTCTTTCAGGTCAAGGAGGTTAATTTTAATAATATAACAACAATCTATGTTTTAAAGAAGGTCAAGTATAATATTTCATTATAAAATATAATCCTAAAAACCCTGTTTTCCCTTGCTTCTAGATTTCGAGGTTTTCTTTAACTACCGTGTTTTATAGAATTTATATTTATAGAAATTTACTTGAAATATATTTAACAAATTTTTTTGTTAACGCTTTAACTTAATATTTTTAAGTTACCATTTATTTTAATATTCCATCGATTTATATTTTCAGGCACAAAAGATGACTACTAGCGGTAGTAAGCCGGCTTTATACAATAAAGTTATTATATAATAAAGTTATTATATAATAAAGTTATTATACAATAAAGTTATTTCAGCGGAGATACGTATTTCTTTACTCTCATATTAAACTGTAATTAAGGTAGTAAATATTTATTGTAAAAGAACAACTTTTTTTTATATATTTTAAAAAGCGACTGACACCAGATTTCAATTACTTTCCTCAACCGATTGGAATCGTTTCTTTTACCTGTTTCTCTAGCTCTCGGACCGATTCTGTCTTCGAAGTAATTTCGTTTTCCGAAAAGACCAGAGGCAGGGAAAAGGGAGAAGCCAAGTTCCAAAGTATTATTACATCTTTTGATGAGGCTTTCAAAGGGAGAAAATTCTACAACGGGAGGGAGGGGGGAGGAGGTAAAGAAAAGAGAGAGAGAAAGAGCGAGAGAAGGATCAGCAAAAAAAAAAAGAAAAAAAAGATGTTGCTTCTTTGAACACTGCCTTATCCCAGAGTCCTGAGCTTCGGTCTCAGACCGAAAAACTCTCCCTCCTTCCTCTTTTGTCATTTGGCATTTGCTATTGGAGCAGAAAACTAAAAGGAAAGGGAAAAAGAAAAACACCTGATAGAGAATAGGAACCCTGGGGTCCCGGCTAGAGCTCGCCTTTACCTTGAGTGCTGAAGAAAAGAATGGACGACTCGACGACAATCTCGAACCAACAGAAAGCTCCAACAACATCACCGAGAAACCAACAGTCCCAAAGAAAATAACAAATTCATAAGAACAAAACAACCTTTACAAATCTACAGAGAAAAAAAAAAATCGAAGAAGAAAACAAGCAAGTAAGAAAGAGGAAATAAAAGCAAGGATATCAGAAAATGGACGAAGTGAAGAGTTGGCGGTAAAAGTCATATCTAAATCACATCTTGGTGGTTTTTTCCTTCTCGGTAGACAATCTTGTTTTCCCAAGTCGCAATCTCATGCCATATTTCCTAACCTTATTTCTCTAGCAATGAGCAATTTCTATAGCGGCCTCATGTTTATTCATATAACAAAGTTCTGTTTCCACTCTTTTGTTGACTCGAAGCCCGTAATTAACTACTTCAATTGTTCCCCTCCCCCCACTCTATACAGTTATAAAATTGTTACAATATTCTCGTTGAAATGTAAATTATTATTGTTGAATTTATTTTAATTCTGCGTAACTATAATTTATGTTGTAATGATTTTAACTTGTGCTCTGTTTATTATTAGCATGATGTTGTTCAATTAAAGGAAAATAATATTTCCAAGATAATGTAATGATAAATATTAAATATTAAAGTTATCTCGTACTGGTAATCAATGTATTCATCTTTTACATAATTCAAAATATAACTGCAATTTATTTTTAAACCTAATTATGCTACTATTTCAATTAATTAATAGTTATATGAAATAAAAAAAATTAAAGTAAATAAAAAAATGTTGATACTTTTTGACAAAATGGTGAGGAAAATTGAACATTTTATACAAGTTTTATATATTTTTGAAATCTACTCTTTAATAATATTATTTGATACCCACACAAAATTAAAAAAGAAAAATTGCGCGTGACATAAATTATCCGCCAAACTGGATTCCCAGTTAATCAGATATAATATCTATTCTTATTTCTTCTATGGCCCATAAAACCGCACATTTTACATATTTCTAGTAACAGAAGAAAATTAAAATAGTTCCACGTGTTTCTAGAAGAAGGAGTTTCTGGTTCGAGCCCCTAGGAAACGAAAGATAAATACATGTGTACATGTACATTCTTACGGAAATTTCATCCCCCTTCTATTTGGTATTAGTGGGAATTATTTCAAAATTTATGTGTAGTTGGTGGCGGGGGGGGGGGGGGACATTTTGTTTTGTGCTATATTTCGACTTATAAATACAATAAGAAATAAACATTTAAAAAATATTTATTTGGGTCCGTAGGCAAAACCAAGGACCCTTATATTTTCCTGCGTGTGTCTGTCCGTCCGTCCTCTCGCGTGCTCTCACGGCTACACCTTTCGTCCGATCAATGTGAAATTTGGCATGTATGTGTCTTGTACCTACCCACATATTTTAAAAATATAGCGACTTAAAAAAATTAGGGTAAAAAAGCTTAAGGGTTAAAATTTTTTTTATTTTTTTTTTTTCGACACCGTGAGGGGTATCATATGAAAGGGAACGTCGAGCTTATTACAAAAATATATAATTCTTTGGATATAACTTTGATAGGGCGAGCGTAGGCAAGTTTGAAGTGGGTGAGAAACGTGTCCCTTCATTCTATCTCGCTTATGTGAAGTGCAAAAAATTTGAAAAAAAATCCTGAACATTCTTCGACCAAAAGTAAAGATACCACTATATGGAAATTTCGAAAAAAATATTATTTTATTTTTTATTGACAAAATATGATTTTTTATCATTATGGTCTTTTCGATGTATTTATATGGTTGTAGTCCGGTTCAGTGGCAAAAAAAAAAAAAAAATACTTTATAGGAAGTTTGTTTATGTGTTTTGAGAATATCAGAACCATAGGATAGTTCAAAGTAAGCTTTTTAGCATTTTAAAAAACACCATCAATAGGGTACTGCTTAAACTATACAGTGTGTGACCTATTTATTTTTGGTTGTTTTGACTGAGATTTAGTGGTACCACTTCATAATTATGACTAGTGAGGTTAATATAAAGTAACACAACAATATTTTCACTGCAATTTTACTCTAGGAATAGAATCTAGATTTATTGGTTGTAATCCGGTTCAGTGGCAAAAAAAAATACTTTATCAGAGTGTGTTATGAGAATATCAGACCCTTAGAATGGTTCAAAGTAAGCTTTTTAGCATTTTAAAAAAACACTGTTTATACACTTTACAGTTAAACACTATATAGTGTGGCCTACGGACCCTCGCTGTATGCTGACTAGCACACACTTGACCTGTTTATATATATTTGTAATCTAGGTACTCATTATTAGCTTTCATTTGATACCCCACTTTAAATTAAATAAATAAAAATTCCCGTAACATGAATTATCCGCCATTTTGGATTCCCAGTAAATCAGATCAAATTGATATTCTTATTTTTTCTATGGCCTAGCAAACCACACATTTTTAGTAGCAGCAGAATATAGTTTTTTTGGGGGGGGTGGGGGCACGCAAAATTTTGATGTTTTTAGACATAATGGCATGAAAAATTAAACACTATCCACAAATGTTATATATTTTTGTTATATGCTCTTCAATACCTTTCATTTGATACCCCACTTAAAATTTAAAAAAAAAAAATCGCATGACATGAATTATTCGCCATTTTTGAATTTCAACAGCTAATAATTTTGATTTCAACATCAAAACGAATTTTAATACTGCAAAGTTTCATGTTTTTATCTCTTTTGATTTAAAAGTTATTGGAACCGTAGGTACAGAGTGACAGACAGTCATAGGAACGAAAAAGGGTTTTCTTTTTTGTTTTACCAAAGAAACCCTAAAAACTAACAATAATATTCAGGGTGACCCGCGATTAAATGAAATTACGAAACTGGTGAATTTTATGAGTCAAATGCAACAAAAAATTCAGAGTAAACATAAGCACATTTCTTAATAGTTCTCGAGATATTGATTTATTTCTTTATTCAGAGTGTTTCACAAACATTTTCAAAAAAAAATCATAATGTCTCAAAAACTAAATGAGAGAAATTGGGCTAAGGGACAATTGTAAAAGCATAAAAAAAACCTTTCAGAATCACTCATTGATTTTTAAAATTATTATTAGCTGCTCAGCATTTTGCTTCCGAGCTTACCGAAGGTAACAGAAGCTATGTGATCGATCTAAAAAACGAATCTTTTGGTCTCCCATTTAAAAAATTCCAAGACAGAAATCCGTTTCAAACATCAGGGAAAATTTTTGGTTTCGTACCTGTCTGTCGGTCTGCAGATAATTTTTTGCCAACCAACATATTTTTAAATCTACTCGTCCGATGTAAATGAAATTTGTATGGTAGGTCATAATTAGCCAATTGTTTGGTCCCATATATAATTTTCAACCTTCAGCGCCCATTTGTTCCTCTTCCACATGCGCTCAAACATAAAAAAAGTCCCAATAAACATGGATCCGGAACAGCTTCGTTTTCGAGATATTCGCATAAAACAAACAAGTTAGGCGCGCTTCACGTAAGTACGTGGGGGCGATAATCGCCGGTTTCTGAACATTAAAGTTAAAATTATTAAGTGTAATATAATTGCACTAATTTTAACAGTAATATTCTTTCTCTACTCTTAAAGACTTTTAAATTGATGTATAACATGATATGGTAACTAAAACAACGTTAGTCACCCGCCATATTGGCCGCCATCTTGAAAATTTTAATAATTGCATATTCTTTTTCTACACCTCAAGACCTTTAAGTTGATGTATAACATATCATAGTTACTAAAAACTTTTTTTAGTCGCCCGCCATATTGACCGCCATCTTGAAAATTTTAATAATTGCATAGTCTTTTTCTACACCTCAAAACCTTTAAGTTGATGTATAACATATTATAGTTACTAAAAACTTTTTTTAGTCGCCCGCCATATTGGCCGCCATCTTGAAAATATTATGTGAATTTTAATAGTTGCATATTCTTTTTCTGCATTTCAAGACCTTTAAATTGATACATAACATGTCATGGTGACTAAAAACTTGTTTTTATTCACCCGCCATATTGGCCACTGGCCATATTGGCCGCCATCTTGAAACTATTAAGTGTGAAAAATCCAAAATGTGTCCAGTTGTCTAAAATGCCGAGATGCACCTGTGTGCCAAATTTCATGTTTCTAGCTATAGTAGTTTATGAATTGAAACAAGCAACGGACAGACACCAACGGATAGACAGACAGACAGAGCCGTTATATAAGGTTTCTTTTTGTACTTTGTACAGGAACCTAAAAATAAACTGTAATTTATGGAGGCTTATCCTTAAAATTCTTAAATACTACGCTTTTTACAATAATATACCTTGAACAAATCTTGTAGAGAATCTAATAGTCTAATTCATTATAGCTCTCTACAACGAAGTCATTTGGAATTACAGCGTTAATGATTATAATCTTAATGGATTGACTAATAAAGTATCAGAGACGTAGACGCTGGGATTGGTATCATTCAACGAAAAATTCTATTCTCTTTAGTTTAGCCTTTTCATTTTCATAATTATATATATATATATATATATATATATATATATATATATATATATATATATATATATATATATATATATATATATATATATATATATATATATATATATATATATATATTGTGTTCCATGGTAGAGTATCCAAAAGGAATAATTTTCTTATGTTTGAGTTTTTGAAAAAAGACATTTATTATAAATACTCCTACTTTTTCTTAAAATGGAATTTTCTGTACACGGTGCTCAGCTTCTTGAAAATTTTAAAATATTGCCAAGATAAAACTATCCTTATTTTTGAAGATATTGAAAATATTACGTAGAAATGTGGCTCGGAATTGCAAATAAGAATGTGTAAATATACTGCAGATATTATTTTATTTTACGCAAATAAAATAAATTACTTACAAGAAAAAGAAGGAGCTTAAATCAAGAATGGCTTTTTTTCAAAAGCTTAAAAATAAGAATATTTTAGACAGACATCTACACATGCAAAACCGAGGGCTCTTTTAACTCCTTGCGTTTTTCAGTCTGTTTATCTCTGTTTCGTTAATGTACCTGTGTCTCTGAAAGTACCTAACACAAAAATTTTAAACATTGAAATTATTTTATGTTTCGTCCAAACTCAAAAGCATGTTAGAAGCCCCAAAAAACCATTATTTAATAACAAGGAGATGAAGTTAAAGGGGCTTACATTATTTTTGTTAATACCCCCTACACACTGGCCGACACGACTGTTAGCACCAACCGTCCTTGTCGGGGCCTTTCCTACACACACTTCGACCAAATGAGCCGACTCGACTAATAGTCCAGTTTAGCAGCAATACTCGTGGTGCGTAGTTCTAAAAGTCACATCAAACGGAAATGAAGCTGTGGTGAAGGTGCAAGTCGGACAGTTGGACCCAACAACGCTACACACACACCAACCCGACACAAAAAAAAGTGGTGAGGGGGTCGGTGGTCGGATGGTCCAGCCAACCCGACTGGCCGACCGTCAGCCCCGACAGAATTCATGCCTCGACAGCGCTACACACCGGCCAACTGTCGGGCCCGACGGTTGTAGCCCCGACCGTCGGGCCCGATAGTTGGCCAGTGTGTAGGGGGTTTAATGCGACAGGATGTGTTTTTAATGAAATAGGAGGACACCCTGGATACAAATAAACATTTGGTTTAGTTTTTGTATTAATTTATCTTTAGGCTATATCTCCTTAAAAATTTCGTTTTTCGTATCGCCCCTCTATTCTATTAACAATTCAACAAAAAAAAATCAGTTATGACTTCTTAGTCAAAAATAAATAAAATACTGTTTTTAAGGAATTTTTTCATTCGTCGCATATTTTGTAAAAAAAAATCACCCTCTCTACTTCATATTCATATCAAGAAACGTCGAAGTTTCATTGTGTTTGGGCGATAAAAAATGCATTTAAAAGCGTTTGTTTTATGTCAATATAATTAACGGTTAAAAAGTTACAGCTATAATAAACTTTTAATGGCAGCCATCTTGAAATTGCTGAGCGAATTATGCTGGTTAACGAACTTCTCCGATGTTAAATTGCCTATGGACCCTTTGAGTGTACGAACTGAAAACACATACTTCGCAACTTTATTTTTGTATTTCTTACTACTTTTTTTTATTCTTTATAGTTCTTTTTATTTGTTTACTTTATTCTTATTAGCTCCTACTTCTTTGCTTTTTCTTGCTACGATATTATTTTTATCTTTTTTTATGTACCACATGTTAGCGCACACCACAGTAATAAAAATTAATAGATTTCGTTGAATCAGACAGGAAAATAGCTATGCCCGATTTTGGTTGTCGCATTGTATGAAAGGAAAAAAGTATCCATCAATTTTGAAATTCTGATCAACGTTCAGACAAAACTATGATTTTATATAATGATGAGATCTACAAGCATGTAAATGTAAGGCCTGATGGTCCACATACTACCTTGCATAACTGCATATTCTCCTATCAAAAAAAAGGGAGAGGCAGAAAAAAGCTAGCAATGAAATTTTAAAAAGTAGGGGGGAAAAAATCAAAGAATTTTTAAACTTCTTCACGCTGAAGCAAAATACAATAAATAAAGCGTCACGGAAAAATAGATAAAAGGGACCAATAAAAAAAAAAAAAATGCATGAGAGAATTCAAATGGAAGAACAGAAGGCGCCTATGTCAATATACAGCAAATTGTGTGACCCTCAAAAAGCTAAGCAAACAGCATTAGGACAGAAAAAAAGTTCAAAGGATCAAAGAGAAAAAAAAAAAAATATATATATTTTACAAGAAAACAAAATTCCGTGGATTGAAAAAGAACTTTTATTTAGAGCTTCAGGGAATAAATTGACTTTGGGCTTAAACTAAGATAACTAGTAGCTGCTTGGCTCATTCGTGAAAAAATTAGAAGTTACTTATCAACAGTTATTGACAATGTAATGAAAAGAATGCTTCATTTTGAATGAAGAAGTTATTTTTTCAAGCCGTTTGCAAATTATCACCAAATTTTCCAAGATTTATCACCAGTTAATTCCGTTAGCTGGTAATTTTTTCTTCTTATGCAAGTATATAAATGGATTCTTCGCAGCCATTTGATTTAATATACCGATAATCGATGCAGTAATTATTATGAATTGGAAGAAGTATTTATAATCTAACATGAACAGAGCTGTTTGATTTACTCGTATTACCTAGAATTTTATAATATTATTCTAAAGCAGGTTGTGATTTTATACAGGGATAAAGTTTTCAAAATAGAGTTCTATCTCGATTAAATATTATTCCTAAAAACCTTTCAACATTTCCATTAACAGATATAACGCTCAACATTAGGACTAAGTGCACACTAAGACACAAAGACTTAAAATCCTACTATAGAGCGCCAAAATGGAGGCTACGTACAGCCATTTTCGTATAACAATTTTTTTTATGTAAAACTTCAAAATAAGTAACTATATTGACTTATATTCCTCTTCCTCGATTTATTCTGTTAAAGCAGGTGTACCCCAAGGAAGCATCCTTGGTCCAATCCTATATTCCATATACACTTCTGATATTCCTGAACATCCTGACACCACACTCGCATCTTTTGCCGATGATAAATGTATTATAGCGTCTCATAAATCATCCAGAACTGCTTCCGACCATGTACAATGTACAACAACATCTTTCACTCCTAGAGACATATCTAAACAAATGGAGGATTAAAATTAACGAGAATAAAAGTATCCATGTATCATTCAGTTTAAGACACGGCAACTGCGAACCTGTATTCCTAAACCAAACTCCTATTCCTCACTCTAGCACTGTCCGCTACCTCGGGTTACACCTGGATCGGCGTCTAACATGGGCACTGGGCACACCACACAAAACTCAAACGACAAGACTGAAACAGACGTTACAAACTTTTATACAGACTCCTACACCATACATCGAAACTCAACATGCATAACAAATTACTCATTTATAACACAATAATTAAGCCTATATGGTCATACGGCATTGAACTATGGGGTTTCATCAAGCGTTCCAACTCCTATCGTACCCAAACCATCCAATCTAAAATCCTAAGTAGAATAACCAATGCTCCTTTCTATGTCTCCAACCTTATCCTCCACAGAGACCTTAAAGTCCTATTTATTCGTGACCTAATCTCCTCCCGATACAAAAGCTTTCTAATACTTTAGTCCAAAATCTATCATCTCCATCCATTCCACAAAACCCTCCTCGACGCCTAAAGAGGCAGGTAGTGGCCGCGTGACTTATTAAACAACTAACATGTAATTCAATAAGTAAAAAAAAACAAAAAAAAAACTCAAGTTATTAAATATTTTGAGTACTATCGATGGATAACTTCTCATCTCATGTCACATCACAAGTCAATGTAAAAATTCTGAACATATCTGTATTGCTTATAACATGTACTAATGTGGTCGCAATAATCTAATAAACGAAAAAAAAAAAGTAACTATTTTAATAACTAAACTATTTTTAAAATTTAAAAAAAATTCTGACTTGTCAAATACGTAGCACAAAGAGGCTAACATTACATGCAGTGTCTTATACAATTTTGTATCCTCGTGCTGCCACACTAAAATTAAAAACTAAAATTTATTGATTTGTTTAATAAGTTTATGCTGCATATTTGCCGAGTCTGAAAATGTTTTGAAATTAAAACATGTAGATTAATATGGAAAAGAAAATGTTTGTGTTTGTGAGGGACAAAGAATAGAGAGGGGGGACAGACACGTCATTTACTTGTATACTGGATAAATCAGACCTAGTAGAACTTACTTGGACGAGGGAAACTTGGCTTCACCTATGATCTCACAAATTTTTACGCGAGACTTGGCTAATTTTTTTACATAAGTGTTTTTGTCGGGATTTCACTTCTTTTTGTAAGTATATAATAGAAAGATAATGAAAGATATTAGGAAATAAAGAGTAGTAGTAATAATAAGAATTGTTTAGAAGAAAGGGTTTGAAACACAAAGACAAGGTATGGAACGCGGTGGGTGTTCAAATTGAACTAAATAATTATCTCGAACAATACTGTCAAATCAGTGTCAACCTCACTTATTCCAATGTAAAATTCTATAAATGAGAGTAAAATAATTCTTTAGTTTTTGCTTTCTCTACTAGGTAGCGCAAGTTATATTTTTTTATTAATTTTGAATAGGCGGATTTTCTAAAACCTTTTAGAAGGGCAAAGAAACAGATTTTTTAATGTTTCCTTTATTTGTTACATTAAACTCTACCTATAAACTAAATTTCAAGTTTCTAGGATTGCTAGAAGTGGCTTTAAATTATGATGAGTCAGTGACAAAATAACAAAACTTTAGGTTCATATATCTAATAAACCAATATAGGTAGAGGTGTGAAATTTATATTTCTGGTTCAGTCTGTAATGAACTCTAACGTAATAGTACATTACGCGTCGAGTGCGGAATGTACTATAGATTTAAATAATAAATACAGAAAAAAATAAACTTGCTGTATGTAAGTTCGTATCTCTTCTCTTGAAAAAGATGGCATTAATCTTGAGTAGTATTTTTCGAGTATTATTCTCTACATTTTCGTCAAAGCCACTTGATTCATTCATTGTTTTTCACTAAAAACTCGATATTAACAGTTACTTTAATAAAAGAATAGCAAATTAGTTTTGTTAAATGTAAACCAACTCGCTAATCGTGCGTAAAGCTGAAGAATTCCTCTTCTTTACCACGCTAGCGTGGTAAAGAAGAGGATTTGTTCAGAACTATGAGACGCGCATGCGCAATGAATACAAGTACGTAAATAACCACTTTCTACGCATCTAAACAGAGATATAATGTTTATATTTCGTATCAATCGTAGATAAAATTAATTTTACATATCAAGTCTCATTAATAAGATTATAGAGGGGGGACCAAAATGCCTTGAAATGGTTCCAGCAAAGGATGGTAAGGCTGTGCTCGACTTGGCCGGGGCACTGCCATGCCCTTGATTTAGTTTTTTTTTTTAAACAATTAATTAATTTAAATTACTCATTCCGTATCAAAGCACAGAATCCGGATATTAATTACTATAAAATAATGTGTCATCATTTACACTTGACAATTTTTGATATTTTGAAATACAATGGATGGACATTAAAATCATTGTTTTATAAACCAGGTAAAGAAATTGGGTTCAATAGAATTCCTTACCATTCCATCTATTTCCCCAACTGATCGGGGATATGAACAGTAAACAATAGTCAACAATAGAACCGTTCTTTTTTACACCCAGTTCCCATCTGTATATTCTCTGACAAATAGGGATTATTCCTGCGATTCGTTGTTTTAATCGTCGTTAAAACAAACGGTTGAATTGACAACAGATTTAGACGAGAATAAATCTGATTTCGAAATAACAGTGCCGGCTTTAAATTACTGGCTCTGTAAAGGCGTACAAGTCTACTACATCTAGTTTTTGATATCGGTGGATTCATTGTCAAAGTAAAAACAAAACACTACAGCCTAGCCAGAAAAGACAATAAATCATGGGAAAAGACAGCAGAGTCGAGGGAACAGGTCCTACATTTCCTAGAAGGACAGGTTTAGAAGGACAAACCTTTGCTCTGACCGAGCTTGTATTTAGCCCTCCCCCCGTCAGCGAATTATTCTCCTTCCAATGGCTTTCGGTTTCTATCTCTCTAAATTTCTTTTATCAATTTTTTCCTAAACAAAAACCAAATACTAAGATACTAAGTCGATTCTCGCCTGTTGCCTTTTCCTCAACCCCGCAAATAGTTTTTGCAAACAACTTTTCTTCTCCAAATAATAACTAACTTACGGAGACATACAGAAAATATTAGATAAAAGAAAAAAACGGTTTTACCTTTAATTTTCCAGAGATCTGGTTTTTATCGAGAGGGATTGCAAGGTAATCTATTTAAAAGATTTAATGGGTTTCGGCGTCTAGACCGAGTTTAAAAACAGCTGAGATATGATCTCTTTCCTGTAGAAATTGAATAGTAGAGCTTATTTCACCCACCATTCAATATCTCATGACAAGGGCTGCTGAATTTTATACAAAAACTGGTATCGGTTAATCTTCCTCTACTGTAGTTAAGGGCTATGATCCGCTTAAAAAAAGCACTGAGAAAAAAAACCTCTTAATTTTTTCATTTTCCATTCTGCATTAAGCTGCATGAATAAATTACAAAGAGGGTCCTAAATGCAATGCGGTACAGTTTTTATCGCTGCAAGGGATTTCTTTCTTTTAATTCATATTTATATAATAAAAATTAACTAATTCGAATTCAAGAGGAATAAGAGTTAACCTGCGAGTGTTCTATACTTCGTTAATTCAAAAATTCAATTTCCGGTGTTTTGCGTATCGTCCTCGCGGTTGGAATTATTCGTCAAGGGGGACAGGTTGTGTATTGGAATCGACGTGGAACTATCTGATCAAATATTCATAAAGCGGGGCAACACTGCCGGTGTAAAGGGGCGCGGGTGAGAACCAATCCATTATATCGCTTCACAATTCACGGCCCTCCCGTGTATTAGATACAGATAGTGTTCGATCTTACCTCCATGTACGTTGATGTATTCGATATATCGATCCCTGTTTCCTACACTTTGATCCACTTGTTTGTCAGTCTCACCAAATCACTTGCTATAATCTATTACCAATATTGGCACCGGTCGACCCTTATTTTTTTTGCGTGGATATAGTGACTGACATGTCCTTCGTCTTATAGTCATATATATGCTTTAAATTTAAATATCAGTAGTTATAAAAATGCAATAGCCATTAATTACAACTGCAATTTTACCGCAATATAACTAAGCACATTCTTGTAACCATGTTGTGTGTTAAAATTCAATTAATTATTCGTCGACAGAAACTCCCAGGTATTAAAGCTGTAACTTTAAAACGAATTGCCACTAATAAAATGTAAATAAACCAACCTGTATGAATACATTTATGATATTTATTTATGTGAGTTTAACTTATAAACACATTTTCAACAGACTAAACCTGAAACCAAGGTGTTATCACCGACAAATCTGTTGAGCTTGAATATCAGAGAGGGCAGACATGATCACACCGAGATGGCCAGATACCCCACCCTATAACAACCTAATGATGTCTTAATTAGGACTTTAAAACTTACATAGTAAACATTAAATTAATTAATTGTTAGTAACTTTTTTCAAACGCATTAGGTTATTAGTTTCAATTTTAACAGCAGCATTTAACCTAAAAATAAATAGTCTTTTGAAATAGCCACGGAAAGCTCATGAAAGAGAGACTCGAATATTTTAACAAAGAATATAGTCATTCAAAAATTACGAGAAATAAATAATCTAATAAACAGGTCAAGTGTGTGCTAGTCAGCACACAGCGAGGGTCCGTATGCCACCACACTGTATTGTATAGTTTAAGTAGTACCCTATTTATGGTGTTTTTTAAAATGCTAAAAAGCTTACTTTGAACTATCCTATGGGTCTGATATTCTCAAAACACATAAACAAACTTCCAATAAAGTATTTGTTTGCCACTGAACCGGACTACAACAATATAAATACATCGAAAAGACCATAATTATAAAAAAAAACAAAAAAAAAAAAACGTATTTTGTCAATAAAAAATAAAATAATATGTTTTTAGAAATTTCCAAAAAGTGGTATCTTTACTTTTGGTCGAAGAATGTTCAGGATTTTTTTTAGATTTTTTGTACTTCACATAAGCGAGATAGAAGGGCGGACACGTTTCACACCCGCTTCAACTCGCCTATGCTCGCCCTATCAAAGTTATTACCAAAGAATTATATATTTTTGTAATCAGCTCGACGTACCCTTTCATATGATACATGATACCCCTCACGGTGTCGAAAAAAAATTAAAAAATTGTAACCCTTAAGTTTTTTTACCCTAATTTTTTTTAAGTCGCTATATTTTTAACATATTTGTGGGTAGGTACAAGGCACACACGACACACATGCCAAATTTCAAAGTGATCGGACGAAAGGTGTAACCGTGAGAGCAGGCGACCGGACGGACGAACAGACACACGCAGGAAAATATAAGGGTCCTTGGTTTTGCCTACGGATCCTAATATCAAATTAATTAAAATAATTACTTATTTTAGGTTTTTATTAAATTTTCCGGGTAGAATTTGTATGAGTTGAATGGCATTACTTTAAGGACAGACGGGTATTACCCCATATTTACACACTAATCTTTCATTAAATGCGTTTTATTTTACACACGCTTTAGAATCAATAGAACCTGTGATCATTTTGAATGATCAAAAATATAACTTGCAAGGGTTCAGATGGGTCGATGCAAGATTTCCTGAATACGTAAAATATATGTATCCAATAGTTCTCTACATAAAGGTATCGAAGGTCAATATCTCAACCAACTAACTAATTTAAAGTGATTCTTAAGACCAAGATGCTACATAGAACTTTTAGAAAACAAAAATATTAATAAAGTTCCAAAAATATCGGGTGAAATTAAATCTTTTCGACAAATTTTAAGAGCATGTATAATCATTACTTGCTGAAGGTATCACACCGTATGTTGGCTAACTAGTTAAGTAAGTATTATATAGAAAGTTCCATTCGTACTGTAATATAAGTAAACTGATTAATCATTAGCATTAGTCTTTTAGATAAACCTTAAAATGATTTTCGAGCATTTTTCGTATTTACTGGTTATAGGGGAGACTGCAACCCCTTCATTGGTCCGATGTCCTTAGCCCAACGGTGTCAACGCCACCATGGATTTCTAATGGTTTAAATCCTCCTCCCATTCCTAGGCCGACCAAGATTTCTCCTGCCTCTTGGGTGTCCATAGAACAGCTTTCGAGGGCCTCTCTCTCCAATGTCATCATCCTCCCTACTTTCTACTTTTATCTTAAATGAACGCTTTTACGATAAATATATCATTCACGAAAGCAAGACATTGCACCCTTCTATATTGCATATCGTACCTCTACCGCTAATTTGTTCAGTGCTTTTATCGGACCAAACGAAAAAGAATCGTAGACACCACCTCTAACTTCATCAAAGGCATAAGACATTTTTGTGATAAATTCTAATTTGCATATTATTTTTGTAATGAAATTTTAACAAAAAAAAAATTCTCGACCATCTTCATTACTCATTCTCCGAAAGAGAAGAATAATTAAAATCGAAAACGCACTTATATTGATACATGATTTTTATATCTGTTTATTGGATCAATGGATTATAAAAAGGGTTCGTTATATCTCCTAAACTGTTACTCTGTTTTAGTAACACGCTTTCAATTTAACAGCAAAGCTGTGTAAGAGATAGTTTTGCTAAAAACTCTGCCACTCATATATCATCTCTCAAAATGAGGAGGTCGGGAACGGGGATAGGGGCCCTGATGCAGAGCCCTAGTTAAAATTCATACTAAGAGCTTTGTAGTCGAGCAAGGTTAAATCTGTTGAACGAGCAGCCTAGGCAAGGGTTACCAACCTTTGACATAAAGCAACCAAGCCTTCCTCCTAAACAACTTTCTCACTCTCATACTTTAAAATAAAGCTTTTCTCTCATATTTTGTTTTTAAAATAAATCACTAAATTATTTTTAAAAACTCATAATAGTTCCTTTTTTTATATGCAGTAATAAGGTTAGTTTAATTGATAAAAATGATGACTAAAGAATATGGGTCTTAATTCGGAAGGTAATTTCATAAGAGTAATTTTATCGATGGTTCCTCACATTTTAAGCACACGAATCTTTTGAAAAAAAAAAATATATTAACGAATGGCGTCACTATTCCGGACGGCATGTAGTTCGATCAGGATCGACACTGTCGGATCTGATAAGCTTGTAACAGCTAGGCTTGGACTTACAGTTTTATGTAGAGATAAAAAGAAACTATTATATATTACTAGTATATATTATGATCTGTAATAACTGGATATAAGATGTAAAGAAAATTTGTGTATTTTACTGTGGGGAAAATCTAAAAAAAACTGTATTTTAATACGAGATTTCAACTCGAGAGTTGGAAGTCTTCAAAACTTTCCAGAAAGTATAATAGCGGAAAACGCATCAGAGTTTCAAAGAACCAAAGTTGAAAATATGAATAACGAAGGAAAAAACATAAAAATTAACTTACTGGAAATATTTAAATGTAATAGCATTAATAACTTCAATAAAAATATAGTGTTCACATCTGAAGATATAATGAAAATAAAAAAAGGTATGAACATAAAGTTCTATAAAACCGCTTTTATCTCTAGAAAATCAAAATGCAGTTGATTTTATCATTAATATAATTAAAGAATCGTCTCAAGCTGGAAATTTAAGGTCTAAAAACGGACGAAACAAGAGCAAAGAAGTTTGGATTGAACTGAAATTTACAGGTAGTGGAAGAAATAGTTCAAACTTCACAAATTTTCAGAAACGAAAAATCAAATCTTAACAGAAGAAAACTCAGGCCAATAAGCATTACCATTGAAATGTAATTGTAAAGGCTCGATTGTTAATTTAAGGAATACTAAAGCCACAACGAAATTCTGGTTCAGTGGATGAGCTTAGAAAATATTTTTTTCATTGTTAAATCCGTCCATAGATTTTATTCCTATTCTATTTGCAGAAGCTTATGTGAAAAACCCTTAACTCGATGGTGTTATTAAAACTAAAGGTCATTTATAAATGCAAATCGAACAAAACCCACGGACTTGACCTTGTACCTTACGAGCTTTATAAAAACGCTTCACAATTATTTATTCACAATCTGCTCGAGCTTTACAGAATGATTTTTAACAATGTTGTAACACTCTAGCAAGTTCCACTAAATATATCATTTTCGCCTTATTAAAAAAAGAAAACCCCGAATGTCTACAGAATTATCATTGGTTACATTCATTCATTGATACCATGATTAGTCCATAAAAAGCCACAATTTAGATCAATAACAAGACAGGAGTAAAGCAAGGATGTCACATTGGTCCACTGTTATTTAGCCTGTTGCTAAAACACTTATTCGATGAGCTTGACGAGGGTTAAGCTCGTGTGTTATCAAAATTTAAATGCTAGCCTACCGACGATATTGTTTTCATATGTTATGATATTAGAAGAGTAATTTGGAGAACTTGTCAAAAGTGGAAACAAACGGATAATCTGTCAATGGTCATAGGCATCACTATAACTTTTACTCTCAACGTTAAAATATTCAAATTATAAATTACATGCACTAACA
Organism: Gerris lacustris; assembly: GCA_951217055.1. Lineage (NCBI taxonomy): Eukaryota > Metazoa > Arthropoda > Insecta > Hemiptera > Gerridae > Gerris > Gerris lacustris. The sequence goes on from OX578276.1 coordinate 139,392,894, forward strand.
AATACGGGTAATATCTTATAGTCAAGTAGAGATTTTACATTTGAACTTGAACTTGAAGCACCCATTTTACTTTATCGCTCTCCAGTGTTCCGACTTACGAACATAAAGAACTTTAATCTAAACGAAGATTAAATAATCCAAATTATAATAATAATTATTTTTTAACTAACTACATGATTTAAACACTACATATCAAATATAAAAAAGTTAAAATATAAAAAGTAAAGATAAGCAATCAAAAAAAAAGAATCAAATGTGATGAGTAAGTGTTATGATGAAAAATAATAACAGCGCTTGGTCAGGTTTGCTGAATCAGGCAAAAAAAGGCAACACTGGCTATAAACAGAACAGCTGGTTTAGTTGATATTGTAAAACCTTTTATCTACGATTGGTACGAAATATAAACATTATATCTTTGTTTAGATGCGTAGAAAGAAAATTTACGTACTTGTATTCATTGCGCATGCGCGTCTCATAGTTCTGAATAATTCCTCTTCCTTACCGCACTAGTGCGGTAAAGAAGAGGAATTCACAGCTTTACGCACGATTAGTGAGTTTGTTTACATTTAACAAAACTAATTTGCTGTTCTTTTATTAAAGTAACTGTTTATATCGAGTTTTTAGTGAAAAACAATGAGTGAATCAAGTGACTTTTACGAAAATGTGGAGAATAATAATTCTCCAGAAATAATTAATTCGGCAAAAAATACAACTAATGAATTAATGCCATCTTTATCAAGAGAGAGATACGAACTTACATACAGCAAGTTTATTTGTTTCTGTATTTATTATTTAAATCTTACAATCGTAGATAAAGTACGGTACGTAACTCGTGCGAAAACGACATTTTGCATTGCTCGTGTGGTTTTACCACCCGAGCGATAAATTGCTACTTTCCGCACTCGACGCGTAATTTACTATTACATGTTGATGAACACTATTATTTTATATTTTATTTACAAATTAAAAACTAACTGTAGGAAAAATTTAATGTGCAAATCGAGCTTAAAGTGTATTTGCTCTTCTCGAGAAACCTTTCCACCCTCGCCTGCGGCTCGTACGTAAATATTTCTATCGAGTGCAGCAAAGTGCCACTTTGCGCACTAGTTGCATAACTAACTATTATGATGAAGCTTAACTTATATATAACATTATTTCGCCTCAACCTTAGCTTATGTTTACTACTGACTACCTACGTTTCAAATAATTCAGAGTACTAATAAATAATATAATGCGTTGATTTATGTTCTATCGTACATTTTTTTTATTTTTTATTGTTATTATAATTTCTCAAGCCCAGCATTCACATGTTCATTCACTTAACTTAAAGAATAAAAACAAAAAAAGTTTTATGAACAAAAAGATTAAGTTTAAATTGAATTTGTTTCCAACCATTTAATTTAAATTAATTTATCTAAATAACAAATCGTGACTGCGCAATACTATAAAATGATAGTAAAAATTTAAATCAAAAATTTAGAATGATGGGATAATGGGATAGAAAGAGTTATTTTATTTTCTGTTTAAATGAAAAACTAGAAATAAAAATAAAAAAAAACTGTCTTAGGGAAACTTTTCGAAATAATTCTACAGAAAACAGGTGCTTTGAAATGCATCTTGTCTTTTCCTTAACCCGTCTCATCCCAATATAACTTCTTTCCCTTGCCATTTTAACCCCAGCCAATATCCAGAGTAAAATTAGGGAACAAGGTCGACAAAGATACCATTCAACAATACATCCTCAACAACACCCCAAGTTTAAAATAACTTGAAAAAGTCAAAATATGGGAGTTACAAATATTAAATCCCCATTTTAAATACTTCCTCTAAAAAAAATTACTCTATTATTATTTATAGTCATTTTAAATATCAAATGTTATAGGATTAAGTTAAAGATGATAGTGAACTAAAGCTAACGTAGAGGCAACAAGTGGTAGATGATAGAGGGGTTGGACAACGTCATGTTGCATGTTGAAAGTACAAAAGAAGACATGGATCTTGGTTACATGGAAAACTTGTTGCCTTGTACAATAATGCCTTATAAGTTACTAACTTATAAATTGATATATTACTAAATATTAATATACTGTACTGAATATATATTTATTTCATTGAATCTTAAGAAATGATGTACTTCTTTAGATTGTTACTCCCTATGATTTTTTGAATGTAAATAACTTTGACTAAATAACTATTAAGACAAAGGGATGTTTAGTCCAATGTACTTCAGGACAAAGAAATATCACACTTCTGGTGCTTATAAAGGGAGAAATAGTCTAAAGAAGAACATTCTTTTTGACTTTCTTTTTGAAGTTTGGTCTATTATCATTTCAGCATTTCTTTAGATTGTTACTCCCCTCAGTTTTATTTATAAGGAGAGTAACAATCTAAAGAAGTGCTGAAATGATAACAGACCAAACAAAATTTTATTACTTGGTGGTTTAATATTGAATTATCGATGAGGTATCTTAATTAAATAAATTTATTTGATAGCAATAAATCTCCCCATACACGTGCAAAAATTTTTGACGTGTATGGCTTGTATTTGCCCGACATCAGTTTTGCGCAAACATTTTGCGCAAAATGTTTGATCGTGTATTGGGACCTCAAGTCTTCATGCAAAAAAGAATCAGGATGTTATTTATTATACATCATTCATTCTATTATTTAGAATAAATAAACCCTCCAAATTCCAGTCTGGAAGGTATTTATAACCTGCGAAAATTTCTCTATTTTATTATAATAATCTTTTTTTTTTATCAAGATCGAATTTTATCTCACAGTCATATTAATTGTGCGTATAAAAATATTGAAAACCTAAATATTCTTCATTTTTACCTCAAGAGCTTTTATATAAGATAGAAAGATAGGTCCATCATTTACAACCAAATCATACATAAATATTATATACACTTATATAAATTAAATTAATTTACAAGCTGGTAAATCGGCCTTAGCTGTGGAAAAAAGCTTTCATACAAAATGAGTAAATAACAACCAAAAGTAAATGGTAAACAAATAAGTAAGTAATGGCTAACAAATTAGTTCAGAATTAAATACAAAATATTAAGAATCTATAATAAATTGGCCAAGGATGTGCTATCAGCACACACAAAGGGTCCGTTAGATGTTCAACAAATTGGGCGTGTTCGTTAACCAGCACAATCGGTCCAGCCTTATCAAGGTGGTGACAATTTAAAAATGTATTTTTGGGCATTTCTTTAGATTGTGAAAAACCAGAGGGGAGTGATAATCCAAAGAAGGTGTATGCGATGTTCTTTTTTAGACTGTTACTCCCCAAAAACAGAAGTGTGATATTTACTAAACATCCCTTTGTCTTAATATTTATTTAGTAAGTCATTTATATTAAAAAAAAAAAAACATAGGGGAGTAACAATCTAAGACGTATTTTTGCTATAACTATAACCAAATAAACAATGTTAACGCAACACTTATTACAACACTTAAAGGGTAGTTGTGTTTTACAATACAGGAATTAAAAAATAAATAAATGAAAAAGCATTAACTTAAAACGAAATGAAACAAACGCCAATATATGCATATTGCTTCCGAGCTTACCGAAGGTAACGGAAGCATTGTGTTCACTTTTGAGAATGGAAAACTTTTATGCCTCCGATTGTATAAATTCCAAGACAGAAATCCGTTTCAGACATCAGGGAACATTTTTGGTCTCGTGTCTTTCTGTCTGTCTGTCTGTCGGTCTGTGTGTCCGCAAATATGAAACGTGCGACGATAACTTGAGTAAATGTCGACCGATTTTGATGAAATTTGGTAGACATGTTCATTTTACCAATGCCCAGGACGAGTTCGTTGGACAACGTTATCCGTCCAAGCATTCACGAGCAACGCTCGCGTAAACGTGAACTTCAAATTTAAAATTGGAATTTTAGGTCGGGGAAAAAATCTAACTTCATGTATTTAATGAGATAAAAAAAAATTTTCAAATACAATAATTTTTTAGTAAAACCAACAGCGACACCGCTATGAAGTGTTAAAGATCGCTAAAACTATTTAATAGTTTTTACTTTTACACAATAAACAATATAACAATAATTTTAATGTTAATATAACAATAAAGTCCATGATAGGATACGAGGAAGCTATGTGCCACACTAATTGGCAGTCTATTTTTTTTTAATTTCCAAACGCAATGAAACTACTCCGATGCCGTTTAGCACAATCCATTTTTATAACATTACATTTTACAGATTTTTAGGAGAGGGTTAAACTTTTTTTTCTCTCAAATATGCGACGTATGTAATATTTCTTAATAACAGTTTTTTGGCAATGAAGAACAAACGAAATAAAAAAAATTAATAGGTAATTTAAAAACACAGCATTTCAAAATGGGTTTGAATGCTATATAAAATAGCATATAAATATATATATATCTATATATATATATATATATATATATATATATATATATATATATATATATATATATATATATATATATATAATTTAAATCAAATTATAATTATTATTAACTACGGGAAACAGACAGTGAAAAATACACTCCTGTGCCGGGATTTGAACCACGGGCCTCTATATTTCCGGTATAGCGCTCTTCCATCTAAGCTACGCAGGAGAATGAT